>JARHVA010002730.1:1180000-1377500 GCA_037957365.1 Torreya grandis
ATGTAGAGAGACAAATTAAGGAGAACACATTGTATCAAAATTTGTAGTAAAATAATTTTTCAATTAAAGTTATAGCTCCACAAAATAAACATATGAAATGGATTTGAAAATTTATGTACTTAGCTAAATAAATTATTTTATCTTAGATAATATTATTTAAGGTAAAAATATTATTTAAGGATAGAAATATCCATTTAAAATTATAAAAACTTATCTAAAGCTCATGCAAATTTGGAGGAATAAGTTAATTGAATTTATTTTTTAAGTGAATATTAGTAAAAAAATAAATAAAGCATGCAATTTGGATGAAAATTCAATGCAAGTTTATATTTATTTTTAATAGGAATAAAATTAGAGCTATAGTCACTCTTAATTTGAGCTATGCATTAGTGGCTTTGGTCTACTTAGCTTATTTATTTATAATTTGTGTTGAATACATTATTATTGAAGATAATTTTAACTATTGAAATTAATAAGAAATTTAAAGATTGTTTTGTAAATTGGTTTTGATGTGAAAATATTGATTCTTCTCAAAAATATTGTGATAAATTAAATAAGTTCTATCATTATAGTATTATTAATATTTTGGTTGTGCACAAGTATTCTTTTCATAAAATTATTCATATTTTGTTATTACTAATTTGAATGCTTTGGTGTAATGATCATAATATCCCCTTGTAGACATGAAATTTCAATGAAAAAAATGTATCAACATTTGATTATATTATGCTAAAATATATTGTATTCTTGTGATTTAACTTTTTTGAGAATAATGGAGTTTTATTCCTATTTTAGTTAAGGGTCTAGATTAATAAACTAATAAATAATATTATAGTAATTACAGTCCCAATTCATATGATTTATTTGTATTTTAAACTTTTCCAAAAATAGTAATAAATGTTGAGTTGTGGAGCTAAAAGCTTCACCAAATGAGCAAATGCAGAGGTTGCCAGAGTTATACAGTCGCTAACATCAGTCAGGATCGATCAACGTCAGTTAGGGATTGGCCGACATTGGTCATATGTAGACAGACAGAGACCGACATCAGTCATCTGTGCATTCCCAAAATTCTAATTTTGAGGAGAACAAATAGTTTGCATGTAAAGATTAACTGTTAGTCTTGAGTCTACTTTTCTATTTTTGGCAGGACAGATTTGAACCTTTGATTAAGAGGTGCATCTAACAGTGGAGAATGCATGGCTCATGAATCCTAGTACTATATAATAGGGTTAGATCCTCATAGCTTGTAAGGTGAATTAATTCAAGTAGTTGAGTTGGTTGTAATTAAGAGCGAGAGAGAAATCTTGAGGGAAAGAGATCTACACATCTGAGAGGTGTGAGAAGAGAGAGAGATTTCTTCATTGTATTTCCTTTTGGAAGAGTTTAATACAAGATTGGTTGTTTCTTGTATCTCCTATTCTTTGTTGTTTCTGATTTCTAGTTACTTATTATTTATGGTTTAATTCTGTGTTTAGTTGTTTATACAAAAGTAATCAATTGTGCTGTAAGATCCTAACAAGTGGTATCAGAGCGTGTTAGTGTTTATTGATTACAGAATTCACTCATAGGGGTTTCTGATTGAGTGGGAGTAAAGCAATGGTAGAAGAAAGTAAACTAAGAATGGAGAAATTCAATGGCAAGAATTATCAATTATGGAGGATGCAGATAGAAGATTATCTATATCAGAAAGATTTGTACTTACCGTTGGGTGGGGTTTCAAGAAAGCCCATGGATATGCAAGATGAATAATGGAATGTTATTGATAGAAAGGCTCTTAGATCTATAAGGTTGAGCCTGGCATCTTTTGTGATTTCCAACTTATCATTGGCAAAGACAATGGTAGAGTTAATGGATACTTTGGAAAATTTATATGAAAAGCCCTTAGCTTCGAATAAGGTATATCTTATGAATCAATTATTTAATTTGCAAATGCAGGAAGGTGGATCGGTATCTAGTCATCTTAATGATTTCCATGCAATAATAAATCAGTTAAATTCAGTCAAAATAGTTTTTGATGATGAAATTAAGGATCTCTTAATCTTATGCTCTTTACCTAAAAGTTGGCATAGTTTGGTAATGGTAGTTAGTAATACTGCATCTGCTTCAAATATCTAGAAAGTTGATGATGTTGTTAGTGTAATCTTGAATGAATAAATTCACAGGAAAAGCACAGAGGAAACATCAGGTAATGCTTTAAGTACTGAAAGCAGGGGAAGGAAAAGAGAGAAGGGAAAGCAAGGGAGATCAAGGTCAAAGTCAAAGATGAGAAGTAGATCCAAATCTAGAAATGGAAGAATAACCTACTGGAATTGTGGAAAGAAAGGGCATGCAAAGAAATATTGTTGGTTGAAAGATAAAGAATAAAATCAGCATGAAGATAATGAAGAAGCAAAAGTTGTAGGTATTGTTGCATAGGATGCTCTTACACTTTATTTGGATAATAAAGTAGAATCTTGGGTTTTAGATTCATGTGCCTCTTTCCATGCAACCCCAAATAAAGAATTTTTCAATGATTATGTCCATGGAGATTTTGGAAAAGTTTATTTAGGGGATGATGAACCTTGTCAAATTGTTGGGAAAGGAAAAGTGTAGCTGAAATTACAAAATGGCAACACATGGGTGTTGAAAGATGTCATGCATGTACCCATCCTGAAGAGGAATCTGATTTCTATAAGAAATTTGGGTGATGAGGGTTGCACAGTAACTCTCACAGCTGAATCTTGGAAAGTTTCTAAGGGTGCACTTGTATTAGGTAGTAAGAGAGTAGGTACACTTTATCTATCTACTTGTATTACTGATCATTCTCCTTCTATTTTATCTACTTCAAATGTAGATGCAGAGTTGTGGCATTGTAGGCTTGGTCACATGAGTGAGAAGGGAATGCATGTTCTTAAGTCAAAAGGTAAGCTTTCAGATTTGAAAAACATAGATCTAGATTTTTGTGAGCATTGTATTTTTGGAAAATAGAAGAAAGTGAGGTTTCTTAAAACTGGGTCAACAAAGAAGAAGCACAAGTTGGAGCTTGTTCACACAAATGTGTGGGGACCAGCTCAGGTAGCTTCTATTGGAGGATCACAGTATTATGTTTGTTTCATTGTTGATGCTACAAGAAAGGTATGGGTTTATTGCATAAAGAGGAAATCTAATGTTTTTGACACATTTAAGAAATGGAAAGCTTTGGTTGAGAATGAAATAGGTTTGAGATTGAAGTGCCTTAGATCTGACAATGGTGGTGAGTACTATAGCAATAAATTCAATAGTTACTATTCTATGAATGGAATACATAGGGAAAAGATAGTTCCAAGGACATCTCAGCAAAATAGAGTTGTTGAAAGGATGAATAAAATAATAATGGAACATGCATAAAGTATGAGGTTGCATGCTGGTTTGCCCTTACAATTTTGGGTAGAAGCTGTAGATAATGTAGTTTACCTGGTTAATAGAGGACCTTCTACTGCACTGGATGGTGGAATTCTAAAAGAGGTGTGGATAGGTAAAAAGGTAGATCTTTCATTTCTTAGAGTTTTTGGTTCTGAAGCTTTTGTACACATTGATAAAGAAAATAGAAAGAAGCTGGATGCTAAATCTATGTAGTGCACTTTCATTGGTTATGGTTCTAGAGATTTCAGATTTCAATTGTGGAATTTAGAAACTAACAAAATTATTAGAAGATGTGATGTAGTTTTCAATGAGAAGGTGATGTACAGTGATCAACTCAAGAGGCTAAATAATTCTAAGTAGGGCAATCATGATTTGGATGAGGTTATGATCCAAAATGAGGTCATGGGTAAAAATCATCACTCATAGTAAAACACAAAAACTGACATCGGTCATGTGGAAACTGATGTTGATCAGACAAAAAATGATGTCGATTAGGAAGAAACAAATGTCGGTTAGGTGGAACCAAAATCAGTTAGGTGCCGACTGACATCAATCAGAGATGATCGAGATCGGTCACTGATAGAAAGAAATTTGGGCAGACAACAAGCTGTGAATGAGTCTCAAATGCCCATAAGGAGGTCTAAAAGGGTAAGTAAACCTCCAATTCATTACTCCCCTTCTTTATACTAATTTTTGCTCACTGATGGTGGAGAACCAGAAAGTTTTGATGAAGCAATGCAGGTAGAATCCAGGAAATAGTGGGAACATGGCATGAATGAGGAAATTGATTCCTTGGAAGAGAACTAAATGTGGTATTTGGTAGAGTTGCCATCCAGAAAGAAAGCACTAAAAAACAAATGGATATACAAGTTAAAAGAAGGAGAGAATGAACAAATGAGACATAAGGCTAGGTTGGTAGTAAAGGGATTCGCACAGAAACTAGGTATTGATTTTAGTAAATTTTTTTCTCCTGTAGTAAAGATGATTTCTATTCAGACTGTATTGTCTTTAGTTGCTATTGAGGATTTACATCTTGAGTAGCTTGATGTTAAGACAACATTTCTTCATGGAGATTTAGATGAAGAAATATATATGGATCAGTCAGAAGGTTTTGAGGTCAAAGGTAAGGATAAACTTGTGTGCAGGTTGAAGAAAAGCTTATATGGTCTTAAGCAAGCTCCAAGACAATGGTATTTGAGGTTTGACAGGTTTATGACAGAGCATGGCTTTAGTAAATGTCAATTTGACCATTGTGTTTATTTTAATAGATTGGATAATGGTAGTTATATTATCTTATTACTATATGTAGATGATATGCTTGTTGCAGGTTCACACATGTAGGAAATTACTGAGCTTAAGGTAAAATTAGCTCACACATTTGCCATGAAGGATTTAGGAACAAAAAATAAAATCCTTGACATGAGTATTAAGAGAGATAGGAAAAATCACAGTTTGATTTTGTCTCAAGAGGATTATGTGAATAAGGTGTTGGAGAGGTTCAATATGCAGGATGCAAAATCAGTAAGCACACCTATGGCTGGACACTTCAAGCTGAGCAAAGAGCAGTGTCCTAAATCACATAATGAGGTTAAGTACATGAGTAGAGTTCCATATGCTTCAGTAGTTGGGAGCTTGATGTATGCAATGGTATGTATTAGACCTGATATTGCCCAAGTAGTGGGAGTTGTCATCAAGTTTATGGCCAATCCAAGAAAGGAACATTGGAAAGTAGTTTAGTGGATTCTCAGATATCTGAGAGGGACCAATAGTAGGAATTTATGCTATGGAGGGTCAAACACTTCTCTACATGGGTATGTGGATTCAGATATGGTAGGTGACTTGGATGGTAGGAGAAGCACCATAGGATATGTGTTCACTGTTGGTGGAACAACGGTTAGCTAGATTTCAAAGTTGCAGAAGGTTGTTGCCTTGTCTACTACAGAGGTAGAATACATTACAGTCACAGAGGCTACCAAAGAAATGATTTAGTTGATTCAATTCATGGAAGAGTTGGGAAAGGAGCAAATAAGTTGCAGATTGTACAGTGATAGTCAAACAACAATTCATTTGGCAAAGAATTCAGCCTTTCATTCAAGAACCAAACATATACAACTTAGGTACCACTTCATTAGATAGGTATTGGAGGATGGTCAGTTAAAGCTGGAAAAGATCCATATGGATAAGAACCCTACTAATATGTTAACAAAGCCGGTAATAAAGGAGAAGTTGAATCTTCATTCAACTTTTGTTGGTCTTCAAGATTGAACTTGAAGATGGAGAAACAAGCTAGAGGATGTTGCTGTATAGGTACAGGTGTAGCTATTTATCTCTAAGTGGGAGATTGTTGAGTTGTGGAGCAAAAAGCTTCACCAGATGAGCAAATGCAGAGGTTACTAGAGTTATACAGTCACTGACATTGGTCAGGATCGACTACCGTTGGTTAGGGATCGGCTGACATCGATCATATGTAGACAGATAGAGACCGACATCGGTCATCTATGCATTCCCAGAATTCTAATTTTGAGGAGAATAAATATTTTGCATGTAAAGATTAACTGTTAGTATTGAGTCTGCTTTTCTATTTTTGGCAGGACAAATTTGAACCTTTGATTAAGAGGTGCATATAACGGTGGAGAATGCATGGCTCATGAATCCTAGTACTATATAATAGGGTCAGATCCTCATAGCTTGTAAGGTGAATCAATTCAAGTAGTTGAGTTGGTTGTAATTAAGAGAGAGAGAGAGAGAACTCTTGAGGGAAAGAGATCTGTACATCTGAGAGGTGTGAGAAGAGAGAGAGATTTCTTCATTGTATTTCCTTCTAGAAGAGTTTAATACAAGATTGGTTGTTTCTTGTATCTCTTATCCTTTGTTGTTTCTGATTTCTAGTTACTTATTATTTTTGGTTTAATTCTGTGTTTAGTTGCTTATACAAAAGTAATCAATTGTGTTGTAAGATCCTAAAAATAAATAAGGAGAAATAATGACTTAGCTAAAAATAGGATGAGATAGGGTCTAAAATTGGTTGTGTAAGACTAGAATAGTGTCAAAAATCAAAATCTAGATTTCATTAAGTGAAAGGATAGGAGCAATGAAAATAGGACACTTTAATGTCCAATATTGTAGTCCACTCCTATTTGTATTGTCTAAACTACTTACAAAGATCTAAACTTTTTATGTTTTATTTAATGTTCTTATGTGATCCTACCTATGAAATTTTGAGTGTTGAATGTTGATGAAGCTCATTATAGAGATGATTTAGTCTTCAAACCCTAACCCTCCATCATGTTTGATAAATGATATTTGAATCACTTAGAAAAGGGGGTTTATTATGTGTAAGATGTATTGAACATGTGATCCACAACCCTTGTGTGGGAATGTTACTTATATACCAATACTCTGAAGAGGGATCAAGCCAAATGTAGTTCTCTCACCTAATATGCTTTGTAAAATAGTGTAATGTAGATGTAAAATAGAAAATTGAGATCACTTGAGGTGGCTAGGGACTAGTATGAGAGTTTGAATATGTTTGTAGCTATGTTCGGTGACTGTATGAAGATAATAGGGAAATTTGACTTAGTAGTTTGCTTTTATTCTTTCTTGCTTTTTAAGATTTATCACCTCCCTTCTAAATGAACTTTGAATGAGATTTTATAGGGAACAATTGGTCATGGGTTAAATTTATTCATGCTAGGTTGACATAATAAAGAATATGAATTAGATGAAAATGACTATTTGGGCTTAAATTACAAAGGAATAAGAGTGCCAAAAATGGGATACCCTAGGGTTCAGTACTATAGTCCAGGTATGGTGCTCTTATCTTATAGGCTTGAGACTTTGGGGGATAGGATTGGCCTAGGAAATAGAGTCTAGCTGAGTTGGAATGACCATTTGGAAGACTATGTATGACTGGGAATATGAAAAAAGGTATCTAGAAGGGTCACAAGAGCATGAAAAAAGGACCTAAGGATTGGGTGTCACAATCCACACTCAAAATACCAATTTGGACATTTTATATGACTAGATTTACCCCCCCCCCTTTATTATAATGATGCATTAAAGTAAAATACTATGATAAAATAAAAAGTAGAAAGTGTACCTAAACTTACCTGTAAAAGTGAAGCCCATGAAGATGTGTAATGTTGAATGATGTTGAGTGATGCTGAGTAATGTTGGTTATGTGTTGTACCAAGAGTAATATCATTAATGGAGTTGAGTGCTCTATTCACTAAGAGTGGCTTAAGAATATAAAGGCTAACTCTTTGGTTCCATCATATCCCACTAAGTTAAGCTATGTGATCATGCATGTGTTAATCAATGTTTGGATTGTGTGTCTAATCCTTTTGAGTAGGTGGCTCAAGAATACAAAGGCTAACTAGTCCTTTGGCTCTACCATTACCCACTAAGTGAAGCTATGAATTTATACTAGTATGAATGTGTGTCATATGAGATGGATCTTGAAGCCCATGAATGCTCTTAAAATTTGACAATTTGGCATGTGTAGTTGAATGTGTACTAAAACTATGCCAATCTTGGCCACTTTAAAAGGTGGAGTTAGGCTTATATGAAAGCCACTCCAAAACTGGGAACTAAGCTTATGTGGAATCCACTCAGGGATGATGCCAACCAACTATAAATGGAATAAAACACACAACTAATGAGATTACCTAGGTAATTCAATGAACTAAAAAAATAAGGTAAATGTGTCATGCACATTTCCCCTAATCACTAATGTCTACAACATGGATTCTGATCTATAAGTTGTACCAACTACCCAATCTAAAATTTGAATTGAGATCCATCATGCCATGCATGATGCCCCTAATATCTAGATTCTCTAAGAAAAATTATACTAAAACTATTGAATCTCAACTAAATTATAGCTGACAAAACTATAACTAAACTTACCTTTCTATCTATTTTTAGAAAATCTAGGTTTTTTGTTGTTTGGACAAGAGCATAGAAAATATGACACTTTGTTATCTAGTGATTTATTCTAAGTATGGTGCTCTATTCCTTTGATATTTATAATCATTGTTCTATGTTCATCACTATTTTTTTGGTCTGTTCTACCTAGTTTAGGTTTTGGTTACTATTTTGAGTGTTTTGAAAACTAATTTTTTTAACCATTAGAGGGCTCTACTCTTTGTGACAAAACCCCTATTTTTCCCCCTCTTTTGAGCATAAAAATGAAGACCTTAAAATAAATACCCTTAAATAAATATCCTTACAAGTGTGTTATGCTATAAAACACATGATATATCAATGATAATAAAAAAGATGTCTCAAGATATAACATAGTTTGTTTTGGAAATTGTTATATCAATAAGGGTATGCCTAGATAGATGAAACAATGTAATGACATGTACAATATACTAAATTGAAACTATAAATGTTAGTTGTTATTTGATAAGGAGGGATGGAGCATGATGTCCATCATGTCATTTAAGAAATCAAGATAATGCATGATATGAATCATGGCATCACAATTAATGAGAAGAAAATAAGCAACAATCATGCATGATAAGAAGAAAGAAGTATACAAGAGTGGCCAAGGGGCCAAGAAAAAAAGGGACAAATGCACATGTCACTCAAAATATGAAAGAAAGAATATAAGGCATGTTCAAATTCCACGTACACATACAATTGAAAATAAACAAGTTTGGCATGAGGGTCATAAGCACATAGAAGAGTACAAGCAAAGGACATTGGAAAATGTCATAAGGCACATGAAAGAGACAATATAGGAACTAATAAATGCAATCACATATAGATACTCAAATCAAGAAAGTAAGGCATGTAAATGATGGAAATACAATCGTATCTAAAAAATCAAAGAAAGAAGTGAAAGTATGTAATACATGTCATACATGACTAGGTAGATGCTAAAAAATACATAAGTGTTATATACTAGTGATTTTAAATAGAGTAATATGTGTAATTTAGTAAGTAATGTATATCAACATGATAACTAGAGTGTGTGGTGTAGGAATGCCATAACCTAGATGGTGTAGTCATGTATAAGATGCCCTTAGTGGGTAGATATGTCAATGTGTGTCTTGAATGTATAAGTAAGATGCCCCCTCAATGGTTAGAGTGAAGCAATGAAGGAATTGGGTGTCATTTCACACACTTAAAGAGGATCAAGTGAAGCATAGTAATGTAGATAAATCAACAAAAAATAGCATAAAACAACAAAATGTAAGTCTAGAAATGTAAATCATGGATAATGAATACAGTTAAAATGTTTTTAGATTTTGAAATATTATATTGTTTTTAGATTTTTGGAATAAGCTATGTAAAACTAATCATAAGGAAATTATGTATAAGTAATTGAAAATAAGCTATGTACATGTAACTAAGAAGAAATGATACTAACCAATGAGTCTCATTAGAGACTCCCTATCATGGTGTCTTATATTGAGGAGAGGGATCATGCATGATCATGAAGCACAATGGAAGGGCTGAGATTGTGACTCTGAAAGCTATGTATGCTATAAATTCTCTAAAATATATATAGTGGAAATAGACTATGGAGTCCCCTTGTAATTCTAAGAAGTAGATGCAACTATGGGGATCTTAGGGACCCATATGGTGGTAGGAGAATCTCTCTGAACATGTGATCTATGTGTAGAGGCATAATACCTCAATGATACTACCTTAGATGTGAACACTATAGATGGAAACTGTCTAGAGTCCTAAAACTATGGTTGCTTTGAAAGAGGTCTCTATGGAAGTGCACAAACTCTCTGTGCTAGTGATGGAGACCTCAACTGTGTCTGAATCTAAACTAAAGGAAGAACTATAATTTTTGGAAGAACTAAAACTAGTGAAAGAAATAAAAATGGTGGCTATAAAGTAGTAGATGGATCTAAAGTGGGGAGTGGTAACTCATACAAAACTTCACCAACTATAACAACTTGATTAGCATGAATGAATATCATGCATTTATGTATTATAAAAGGTACTACATGAAGTTTTTGAATCCATGGTTGACCAAGAAACATATTGAAGACTCCTACATTGGGAACAATAGTAAATTGGGTTATCACATGTGTTGGACTAACTTGTAGAGGAAGTATAATCTCACCTAATGAATCCACTGATAACCTTTTCTATTGGGGTAATTTCCTACTCTAAATATCCCAAATGTTGTAGTAATGTCATAGTACACATGTTCACAATAGATCATTATCTATGAGAACACTATGAATAGGATGATACTTAATGTATGCTCTGATAAAGAGTACATGGTTATCTGAATCATCCTCAACTATCTCTTATTTTGAAAAAGAGATTGAAATTCTAGCTAGAACTCTGGAATTATACACACCAATCATGTTTCTGAAAGGATGTGACTCAACTAAAGGTGCCTGATATGTAGATGGTGGAGGGTGTGTATGATATGAATGGTGAACACCTAATGTGTCCCATGTCTCTTATTTAGAATATAGTGGGAAAATATCTAAAAAAAATTCAAAGCTTTATCCTATATTTTCTTTGCTTGAGGAGGATCAACTAGAGTGCCAAGATCAATAAGGTTTCCATATATCAAGTCCTGTATCTTGTGCTTCAAACTAATGCATCTATTTTTTGTGCAGCCTGATGCCCTATGAAAATCACAAAATGCATTCTGATCATATCTACATGGAAGAGGATTTTTGGATCAATTTCTGAATAAGAGGGAGAGATATGATATTACATTCCAAAAGCTACTGTAAAACTCAAGCTAAAGACACTCGTAGATTGGTAAAGACTCATTGAGGAGGTGATGATAAAACCACTCACTAAAGGGGATATGAAGCTACATTAAATATAGGTTAATTTTTACTTTTGTTATCATTAACCTTTACTTTTTATGGGACTATTTCTAATCTTGATTGTTGTTTTTGATATGCTTATGTACTTAAGTTTCCCCATTGAAATTAATTTGACTTCCCTTTTCTTTAGTGTATGACATAACTCAATGAAGGAAGAGAACCTTTTGAACATTATTGACTCCTACAAAGTTGGTAGAAGACTTTTTTTGAAGATATCTTGTAGATTTTAATCAACCATAGGGCTAGTCATTTTATCCATGATGGTCTTATTTTGAATAACATAGTCTGTGATATGTTCATTTGACCTTTGTTTTTATTGTGAAACTTGGGCATAATAAACCTTATCACCTATGTTAATGATAAAATGAGCTAGGAAAATATTAGATAAAGGATTAAATGTATTGACTGACTAATTTGGTAGACTATAAAACCATTGTAAAGTATAATCCTTTAAACTTCATGGAAAGAGCTTGGTTAGTAACTAGTCATTTGGCACATAGTCCAAGAATGCTGCATAAAAATCTCTCAAGTGTGTCTCTGGATCAACCTTAAAATAATATAGAGTGAGCTTGGGTTGAACAAAACCTAGTGGAAAGGGTGTAGAAGTAATATAGCATGCCAATGGTGTATGAAGTAGAGCAAAAGAGTCCAAAAATTATGTTGGTCCAGAGGCACCTTGTTCAAGATGTATCGCCATGGATTGAAGATATTTTATCTCTTACACAAGGGTAGCCACATCATGAGACAAAGATTTACAAGCCATAACTAGTGGTTCCTCATAGGAAGGTTGGGTTGTTATAGGGGGTTGTTGAGACATAGTTACCCCCATAGTGTTATTTACAACTGGTTGTTCTATGGTTTGAGAGGATTGACCATTGTTTGATTTTTTTTTTCTTATTGTAGTATTTTAATAATATCATCTTGTATATTAGGATGTTTAGTTAAAAGTTCTTGAAGTTCCCTCTTATTATTTTCATCAAAATTGATATATTGGGCCATTGTTAAAGTAGGAAAACAAATTGAAAATGGATTAAATTTTTTGTAATAAGTTGTAATAAGAAAAATGTGACGGAATTAAAGTACTAAATAAAGGAAATATAAAGTCATAAAAATATCAAACTATAATATGCATAAAAGGATATCAATTTCACAAACATGTAAGGTGATACCTCAAGAAGCAAAAGGACCTAGTAAATTCAACTAGGGTTTGAAAGAAATAATTTTTAAAATTAATATGGTGAATTTAAAAATTAAATATGAAATTATGAATTAAATATGTAGGAAAAAAAACAAAAAAATATTGGAAAAATCAGAAAGTAATTTTCCCTAAGGTTTCTAGGGTTTTTGTGAACAAATGAAGTAAGTTAAGTTCACTAAATGATTTAACTTTTTTGGGAATAATAGAGTTTTATTCCTATTTTAGTTAAGGGTCTGGATTAATAAATAAATAAATAATATTGTAGTAATTATAGTCCTAATTTGTATGATTTATTTATATTTTAAACCTTTTTAAAAATAATAATAAATAAGGAGAAATAATGACTTGGTTAGAAACATGCTGAGACGACTGAGATATGGTCTAAAACTGGCTGTGAATGATTTGGATAGTTTCATAAATTAGAATCTAGTTTTCATTTAGCAAAAGGATAGGAGCATAAAAAATAAGACACTTTAGGGTCTGACATTATAGTCCATTCCTAACATTGTTGTCCAAATTGCTCATGAATATTTGAACTTTCTAGGTTCTGTGCGATTTTCTTGTGTGATCTTACCTACAAAATCTTGAGTGTTGAATATTGATGGAGATTTTTATAGAGATGATTTAGTCTTCAAACCCTAACCTTCGATCATTATTGATAAATGGGATTTAAATCACTTAGAAAGGGGAGGGGGGGTTAGTGTGTGTAAGATGCACTGAAGGTGTGATTGGCATCCCTTGTGTGGGCACATTGCCTACATACAAATACTTTGAAGAGGGATCAAGTCATATGTAGTTCTCCCACCTAATGTGCTTTGTGAAATAGTGTAATGTGGATTCAAAATGCCAAATTTAGAGTGCTTGAGGTGGTTAGGGATTGTTATGAGTGTTTGAATATGTTTACAACTATGTTAGGTGACTGCATGCAGAGAATCAAGGATTTTACCTTAATATTTTGCTTGTATTCTTTCTTGCTTTTTAAGATTTATCACCTCCCTTGTAAATGAAATTTGAATGGTATTTTATAGGTAATAATTGGTCATGGGTTAAATGTATTCATGTTAGGATGAAATAATGAATAATAAGAATCATATGAAAATGACCGTTTGGGCTCAAATTGTAAAGGGATAGGAGCACCAAAAATGGGACACCCTATGGTCTAATGTTATAGTCTAGGTATGGTGCTCCTATCCTATAGGCTCAGGACCTAGGGGGATAGGATTATCTTGGGAAATATAGTCTAGAAAAGTTAGAATGACCATTTAGAAGGTTATGGATGACTAGGAATAAGAAAAAAGGTATCTATAAGGATCATAAGAGCATGCAAAAAATACCTATGGATTGGGTGTCACAAGCCACATTCAAATTACCAATTTGGAAATTTTATATGACTACATTTTATTCCCTTATAATTTTAATTATGTTTGATTATTGGTGTGTTATGTTTCATGTGCTTATAGTAGCTTACATCAAACATTAGTTCATGATTTCTTATCTAACCTCTAGTACAAGATTCAGTTTAGAAGGGTTTCATATGCTTTGGTTCACAAAATCTCTTTTATAACCTAATCTTTCCTCTTTTTTATGTTTTTTATGATATCTTATTATTTTAATATAGAATAATGTAAATATATATTTTTGGATGTTAATTTGATCACTTGGGTGAATTTACCTTGATGAGATGTAGGTCACATGCTACTATTACACTACCTAGTTAATCTAAAACTACATACTTGTAACTCATGTCTTGGAGTGACTAATCATTGATCCTAAAATGAGAGGGTGAAAACCTATTATATGTTGTGTTTATTAAAATTGCATAAATAAAATAATGGTGATAAAAGGAGGGCATCTTATGATTAGTTTTCATCCAATATATCATTTTATTTTAGTTGTTTGTTAAAATCTAAAAATATTAAAAAAATAGAAAGTTGAAAATTATAAAATATGTCTTGGATTGGTGAATCACCTATAAACATTTTAGGTATTCAAAATGATTTACTAGATGATCCATTTTTTTTTCTTAGTTTTCAAAATAATAGCAAAAGAACTACTAAAGAACATCTTGTTGTTAACAAATATGCTATGAATGTAAAATTTAAGGATGTAGCTTGTAGATTATTTACTTTTAATTTAAAGGAATAATCTTGTGATTGATTTTTAGGCTTCAAAACTAATTGTATCACTAGTTATAAGAGTTGAGAAAATCATTTTTTTACTTCAATTTGGACATGTTTTAGATCCATTAACCTTAACATCTGTGAGAATGTCTGCATCAAATACTTTGGTTTTAGCTTATATAGTATCTATTCAAGTGGATAATTAGTTCTCATACAAAAATAAATGTAAAGTTGAGGATCTATCAATCATGATCAATGTTTTTAAGTTTTGGGGTAGTTACTCTTTTCTATCATGGATGTGCTTGCTGAGTTCAGTGGATGGTGCATTGGCCTCCTCTTTCCTAAGTTCCATTTTTCTATTTTTATTTATGTCTTGGATCCTTCCACTAGTGCCACATGACATCTTGACATTCATTCTTCATATAAAGGTTCCCAAATCACATAGGAGTAGCATCAACTCGACACATGACATCATGATGCTTATCCAATGTAAGTTTCTTTTTTCAAAACTTCAGGTAGTGTCATTGGCCAATAAAATAATGGGTAGGACCCACCATGCAATTATAATGATGAGAAAATGAACTTTTCATGTGGCACCCCATGCTCATTATTTGTAAAGGATTTTTTGACCTCTCTAGATGTAGTTTTAACTTGCCACATGGTGGCTTCACATGTTTCTATTTAAAAAGTGATAAAAGGGTTTTGTAGAGGAATGTTTGCCCCTTAGTGTGCCATGCATCATGTTAGTGCTCCTCAAGAGAAATTTTTTTATTGTTAGAGCTTCAAGTAGTGCCATTAGCTGAGGGGAGTTAGGCAATTTTGGAGGTAGACATGTATCACCATGATGCTTATTCTAAGCATCACATGAATCATGAAACATAGAGGTTGTACCATATCTAGGATTTGAGAACTAACTTCACAATAACCCAAATCTCCCCATTTTGGTTACAACAAACTCATCATGAGTGCGAGTACCAGGTTTTAGGTGTCATTTTATCATGAGACCACTATGCCTATATATTCAAGGATCTTTTATTTTTAAGGGGTTGGTAGTTAATAATTTTGTCTTTATGACCATTATCAGATAGCAACCATTTTTAATAGTTTAGTTTTAAAATAGAAATAAAAATAGTTTTTTATTTTCATTTCATGACCTTAACAGGTGCCCCTCGTGGGAAGGATTAAATATTATATATTATGCCTTTAGGTCTTTTGTGTTTTTTTCTCCACCTAACAATGAAGAGAATGTGGTGTTTTATGTCAAATTGAGTGGAATCTATTACTATTTTTTATTTCTATTCTCTAATTCTATAGTGTTGGGTTTTGTTTATGTTCTATGCATTAAATCATGCATATGTTCTTTTAAATTGTCTATAGTATTTCAAAGGTTCAATTTATTTTATGCAATATTACGTGGATCCATTAAAGTTTTGGCATATCACCATAGTTGGCTTTACTTCAATTTTATTTATATTCCCTTCGTACTCTTTTCATCCCTAGTTAATACAAAGATCCAGTTTCTATAATCTTAGAGGTCACTTTACATATCGTAATTCAGTCACACATCTATAAAGCTTCCCATAGGAAGTTGTTCACTAAGAGTGAGATTTTTAGGCATCAATAGTTATTATTTTTTTGGCATGCCTGGTGGGACTTAAACCCACAATATCTTGATTATAAGTTAGAGTTTATGAGCCATAAGCCTATCACAAGATCAAAAATAGTGTGGAATCCATACTTAATACTACCACCTCTAGTAGCTACAACTCACCAAATAACTATAGGGTTGAGTACAATGTAACAAACACAATAAATGGAAATTCTAAAGCCACCAAGAAAATTTCTATTATGGAATAGTGACATCCCACTCATCCCTCTAGTATCTTCAGCTACATTAGATCCTATTCTTTCTAATGCCTTAAAATCACTCCCTAAATTCACAAGAGAGGATTTCAAAGCATATAAAAACATCTTTAGGATGTTTCCAATGTCTGTACTATGCATTATATCACATAGTAAAACATAGCCTTAAGGATATTAGCTACCTCTTTAAAAGGGTGAGCTCTTGACTGATATCGGTCCTTACCACCTAGCTCCATCACCACCTGAGATGACATGGGCAATAAATTCTTTAAATGATTAAATGAGAAAGCAAACTTATCATCTCTCTTGTAGTAACTATTCACCATTAAAAGAGCCCTATAAGATTTTATTATTAATTTTAATACCAGGTTTGATAAGACCTAGAAAAGAATCTTAGTAATGGTTTGACTATTCAAAGTAGATCTCTGATGTTGTGCCAATTATAAAAAAATTAGAAGGAATCAGGATCTATAATAATTTCTAAGATATAAACAAAGATTTCCACAAGGATGACTTTCTATTTCCAAACATTAACATGATATTTGAATCCATAGAGAGTTATGAAATGCTTTCATTAATGGATGGATTTTCAAGGTACAACCAAATTAGAATAGCACTAAAAGACTAACATAAGATAGTGTTCACCACTCTGTGGGGAACATTATATTATTAGGTTATGCCATTTGGTTTTAAGAATGTAGTGGGCACCTATCAAAGAGCCATGACTATTATATTTCATGATATGATGCATGAAATTGTTGAAGACTATGTCCATGACATTCTTGACAAATGAAAGACTAGGGTTGATCATCCCATAGTGCTACATAGAATATTTGAAAGGCTGCATGAGTACAAAGTCAAACTTAACCCTAATAAGTGTGTGTTTGGAGTCACTTAAAAAAAAATTATTGTCTTCATTATGTCTCATCGAGGCATTGAAGTCAATCCAACCAAAGTCCAAGCCACAACAAAGATAAAACCACCAACTAATTTAAAATAGCTTCATAGTTTGTAAGGCAAGATCCAATCTATCCAATGCTTCATATCATAATTGGACAATAAATTCCATCCTTTTATGCATATTATGAATAAGGGAGTCACATTTCACTAGGATGATCACTACTAGAAAACTTTTTAGTATCTAAAGGACTATCTAGTGAATCCACCTATTTTGTTGCCTCCTATGCCAAGAAAGCCATTTTTATTGTATCTATCCGCTATTGATAATGCCCTAGGGGCACTTTTGGATCAACACAATGATAATGAAAAGGATCATGTCATGTACTATTTAATCTATACACTATTCATGTATGAACACAATTATACACCTAATAAAAACCATGTTTATCCATGGTTTTCATAGCTCAAAAATTGTACCATTACATGTTAAACAATAAGACCATAGTGATTTCAAAATTAGATCTGCTCAAGTATCTACTATCTAAAATATATTTACAAGGCCACATGGCCAAATGGATCATGCTTCTCAGTGAGTTTGACATCAAGTACATCAACCAAAAAGCCATTAAGGGGTAATTTCTTATAGATCAGCTTGTTGAAGCACCCCTTGTTAATAGAAAGCCACTCACATTCCAATTTCTTGATGAATCTATAATGACCATCATTGACACACCTCTTGAGGAGAAACATTATAATCTATATTTTTATGGATCATTCACAACACATGGATTAGGGGTAGGCCTTTTATTTATTACACCATATGGGGATCTAATCCCTAAATCATTTAGGATCAGCTTTCCTTGTACCAACAACATGGCTAAATATGAAGCACTTGTTGCAGGACTTTGCCAAGCAGTATAATGGAACATATCTCATCTCAAGGTTTATGGTGATTCTTAGTTAATCATCAATTAGGTTATAAACCACTTTTAGACTAAATATGATAAGTTGGTGATATATAAGGCCATGGTTAACACTCTTAAGCAATAGATTATCACCATTTAGTTTGAACATATACCAAGGACAAGTGATAGAACCAAAAATGCTATGGATATTATTGGATCTCTGATTTGATGAATGAACATAGTTTAATAGTATCAAATTTTCATCAAGAATTTGATAACACCAGCTCATGAACCTTTAATCATCACAATGATTTGTGATATTATTAGTCCTAGCTCTATCTGGTACTAAAAAATTTACAACTACCTCCATAACCAACTTATACCACCTAACCTATCCTAAAAGTAATCTAAAGCCTTCATCTACCAAACCACTCATTATACCTTACTCAGATCAACCCTTTACCATCATAGTTTTGATGGAACTCTACTTCATTGTTTAACTTCAATATAATATACACTAGCATTATGGGAAGTTCATGAAGGTGTATGTGGAGCCTGCACCAACAAGGTGGTCCTATTAAAAAATATCTTATGTATTGGTTATTATTGGCCCATGATAGATTTAAATGCAACTGCAATGTGAAAAAGTGTGACAAGTTTCAACAGTATGCCAATTTGATTCATGCCCTAGCCAAGACTCTAAAACTAATGTTGACACCATGACCATTTGCTACATGGGACCTAGACCTCATTGGGAAGATCAATCCCACCTCATCCAATGGCCATAAATATATCCTTACCACTACTAAATATTTTAGTAAATGGGTTGAAGCTATACCCCTCACTTATGTGATTGGAAATCAAATTTCCAAGTTTATTTTCAACCATCTCATTTGCTACTATGGTATCCCTTCTAACATTATATTTGATAATGGAAGATCATTTAAGAACAAAGATGTTGAAAATTTATCTGCCAAATACAACATCACACAAAACTTTTCTATGGCATATTACCCTTAAGGTAATGTCTAAGCTAAAGCATCAAACAAAACTATTGTTAACATTTTCAAAAATATTGCCAATAATGTCAGTTGTGATTGGCACCTTCAGATATTCCATGCCCTTTGAGCATACCATACCAATCACCATACACCCACATGAGCCACTCCATATTTAATTATTTATGGTATTGAGGCCATTTTTCCCATTAAGTTTGAGTTACCTTCTCTATGTATCTCTGTCAAGCATGTCATGGATGATAACAACTATCAAGTAGCTCACTTATAAGAGCTAGAGATACTTGATGAGAAATACATAGAAGTGGTGAACAATCCAAGCCTATTAGAATTACTTTGAGGCCACTATAATCATCATGTGAGACATAAAGAATTTGAACTTGGTGATCTTGTCCTTAAAGAGAATCAAAAGAATACCACGACTAAAAATAAACATAAAAGCAAGTTTAAACCTAACTAGGTTTGTCCTTTCATCATTATGAAAAACTATGGAACATGAGCATACAGGCTTGCCACACCAAAAAGAAATGGACTTGATGATCCAATGAACATTATCCACCTCAAGCAGTATTACACTCAAGTGACTTGGTGTATTTTCTATAAATACCATTTTAAGTTGTATCATTTTATCAATCTTCTTATTTATACTATACCATTTTACCATCCTATAATCCTACCAACCTATCACTTTTTCCTATCACATATCCATTCTATTATACATTTCTCATCAATTGAGTTGTTATCTCCATCCTTACACAACCCTATGACCTTGGTTTCTATTTCATTTGGTTCCATTCATGTTTTTAGCAAGAGGATTCAGTTTAGTCTCAGTAGTTATTTCACACATTCCAGATAGAGATAGTATTTTGGAGTAGTACAACAATAGTTTGGTAGTTGTATCCTTCATTTCTTATTTTGTTCTCCCTACAAAGTGTGCTTGAATATAACCACCTACAGGCAAATCAATGTATCATCAGTCTTGCTACTAATTATAATCGCTTATAGTCAAATTAGTACCATTGACCTATGTTGTTGTATCCTAGTTATAACCACTTATGAGTATGCTAGGGGAACCATTCATTTATCATTCCTTGACATGCCAACTAGATGTTTCCTATGCCATGCTATGCCTTTATACCAAATTTTCCTATTTTTTTTTGAATTGGATACTACAGTAGTTAGATTCCTTTACTATAAGGCATAACTACAGTGACTTGAGGTCTCATCCTATAACTATATAGGTAGCAATAGATACTTGTTGAGGTGAGTTCAGTCAACCTAAGCTATGCTCTTACCATTTTATGAGAAACCTAAGCCATGCTATCACCATTTTATGATCAAACTAAGCCACACTCTTACTATTTTGTGAGAAACTTGAGCCACATTATTTCTATTTTATGAGTAACTTAAGCCATGCTCTTTCCATTTTGTGAGCAACCTAAGCTATGTTCTCACCATTTTATAAGCAACCTAAGCCATGATCTCATAATTTTTTAAGAAACCTAAGCCACACTCTTACCATTTTGAAATCAAGTTAATCCATGCTCTCATCATTTTATGAGAAACCTAAGCCATGCTCTCACCATTTTATGAGCAACCTAAGCAATGCTCTCACTATTTTGTGAGCAACCTAAGAAATGATCTTGCCATTTTGTAAAATTAGACCATTTAGTGTATCAATTGAATTGAGATAATTTAAAATTCCAAAACATTTTTAATTTTTTTAGAAAGACCTAAAACATCGACCACTTCTTTGCCTTAAGGATTCTAGGAACCCTTATTACGTCATAAGCAAATCACTTGTCACTTAGTTTCCCCACCCTTTTTGATCTTTTTTCCTATGCACTTTTAATTTTTTAAGACCATTCCTATTTTTTTTCACATACATCATGTTTATTTTCATCATTTATCATTTTCTTCCCATTTCTTATGAGAAATACATTTGGATTGAACTTTTTATTGGATATTACATTCATAAAACTATGCAGGTATTGTCCACTTGCCTAGTGCATATGGAAACAACTCAACCAATCCCTTCCTTCTCTTCTATTCCCCTAGTCATATTTTTTTGTTAAGTTATCACATATTTTTAGTGATAATGTTCATCATGTTATTTATAATAAAATTAAGACTAACTATTAGTTATTTCTTTCCTTGTTTGTTTGTTGTTTATGTGCTTGTTTGTTTATTTTCAGCATTATTGCCTTGATTTAGTATATATGCATTCATTAGGTGTTTCCTTACACATTTATACTTTAATTCATCCATATTCATATGTCTACATTACCATCATAGTTTTTATCATTAGTGCATTATTTTATATTGAGAATTAGATGAGTTAGTCATTATGCATCTTTCGACCCAATCCTCATGGTGTTCTATCATGATGCTTACCATACAATGTTACAACAAAAATTAGCTTCAAGAATTATACTTAAAAATGGAAACATAAACATCTCCTAAACACATATATTAACAACATCCCAATCATATCTTAAATAGAGTAATTAAGAACAAAAGAATTTCAACCTTTGTTAGTTCAGATGAGCATATCCCTACTAGCAAGTTGTTCCAATTCATCATTAACCTCTGTGTCAAGTTATCATAATCATCATCTAATAAATCATGTTTTCCATAATCAAGTTATAATTATTATAACCACCTATGGGTAAATCATTATACATCATCCCACCTACATTTCTTAATGATTATAACCACCTTTAGGTAACTCATTATGTTCTCACCAAATTTAATTTTTTTTGCCCAAATAATGATATGTTGTTATCTTATTTGTCTATCCTAAATGGGTCACCTCCATCTTCTCAATGATTATAACCACCTTTGGGAAAATCATTGTGTTATCATACCACATTGCCACTATTAGAGTACAATTCTTATAACCACCTTTGGGAAAACCATTATATACTATCCCACTTGAATTCTTAATGATTTTTAATACTTTTTCAAACTCATTGTGTTCTCACCCCATCGTATTCATATGCTTGGTCCCCTCATTTTTCTTCTTTCTTTCGAGGGACTATTTGTCGACCTACTTGTGCCAATCATTCCATCATGAGGGCATCATATAGTTCATCCATTTTCATTAAAGTTGTAGGTATATAGGACCTTTTAGTTATTTAATAATATGTTATTATGCCTATATCTTACAACACCTTACTAAATTGGGGAAAACTGTAGACACCTAAAACTCACCACCAATGACCTTTAACTAGGCTTTTAAACAATTTCTATTAAAATGCATAAGTTGGCCTAAAAACACTAAAATGTGCTAAAATATTTAAACTTGTCATATAAAAGTACCAATTTTGGCCAATGTATCCATAAATACAAAAATTCATTTTATGAGACAACTATATTTGATCAGATCATTTTGAGTCAAAATGACATTTTCATACCTTGGTGCTCTGGATTGTTTTTTTCTACCAAATTTCTTGCACAAGACATGTGCCCTTATTATTTTGTGTTGGAAACATCCTAAATGGGATACAATTTATAATTCATATAACATCACATCTTAATTTCAATATAATCAAATTTTGAGCCAATAATATGACACTTTGACCAATCTGATTAATTTGAGCACCAACTACCAAAATTTGCACCAAAATAGACTAATCATTTTTAAGGCTAATTAATTTGAATCAAGAGCTTAAGTTAATTTTTCATGAAACTTGTTGAATATTTATTTTTTGAAATTTATATTGAATAACTACATCATCAAGTGACATAATTTCTTGAGGAGGCATCTCTAGGCCATAAATTCATAAAATATTTGGTTAAGCCCTCCCATGACTTTTTATGCCTCTCTATCCTAAGTGTTTATGAGTTCATTTATTTATTTTAGTCTCCAAAATTGAATGGATTATAAGCCACACATTTTCATCTTGAGATGGATAGTTTAGGTTCATTCTGATCATTTTAAAAAATCTATAAATACAAGGCCTCACAACCATAATTTTAAACTTGGATAGTGTAAAGTTATAATGCTAAAAGGCTCTCTCAAGCCATTGATGTAGTGTTATCATGCCCAATTATTAAACCAAGACAATTTCATCATAACTCCATTGGTGCCAAGGAGAAGAGGAGATAGCCAAGTCTCCTTTGATGAAGACTCATTGAGCACAAGCTAAGCAAGCCACTTCAACAAGCCATTTGGAGCATCCAAAGAATGTGAAAGATCATTTGTCTTTTGCATTCTAGTTGTGTTTTCCATTTAGTTTTTTTATTATGCTCCCCCTTGAGATAGGCTTATAGATTTATCTATTAGTGTGTTATTTTGGATTTTTATTTCATACACTAACACTATACTAATCTCCCTTGATTACATTCCTATGTTCATAGTATGTATATCTGCCTACCCATATAAGCGCATCCTCTTCATCTTCACTAGCTGTAGAGATGAATGACATGAAGAGAATTTTGCATAAGTTCTCAAATTAAATCATAAATCTAAAAAGGTATAAAATTATGCCACTAAATCCCCCTTCTTAAAATTATCAAGAAAAAAGAGTGACATATCAATATAATTAGTTCTAGGAAATGTAGAGGCTAAATCATCAGGCACCAAATCACCAAATGTGACCTAAAAATCAAATAATCTTGGTTCCTGATCCCTTGCAGATGGTTCTACAAAACTCAAATAGAGATTTGGTTATTTTCCAAAATAACTTGGTGGATGACTCCAATTCATGGTGATTTCATGCAATGACATGCATACACCTTGAAATTACACAAGAGGTAACCTACATCAAAAGGTTTCCAAGAAATGAAGATAAGGGAACATACCTAATTTAACTTCCTAAAGATACCAGTCTTTGGGGGTCAAAAATGCCATCCTAATGGATCAAATGCAAGGAATATCCTTAGAGAAAGAAGAAGAGATATCCTCAAAACATGTGTTTTTATATTAGGTATAAGGTAAGGATGTATTTTATGCTAGAGATATCCCCTTGTTGAAGGCCATACAAGTCTAATCATACTATTACACCCAATCTAAGAAGAGACTGATTAAGACCTAAGAAGACTTCATAAGGCCTAAATTTACTTTCATAAAAAAATTATCACCCCAACCATCACTATTGACATATCAAAAGTGGGGTGAAATATTAAAAAAATAAGGTAAAAGACCTTGATGTCTGACCATAAACATCATTTAATGTGGTGGAAAAGCTAAAAAAGGCCCCAGTTAATGTTTCTCTTTGGGATGTCTTGGCTATCCTAGAGCAAAATTATCTACTATTAGATTTATTAGAAGACCAATAAAAGCCTATGCAATCTAAGCTAACTATAGAGCCCACATAAATCAAGGGAAATAAATCCAATAATAGTACATAGCTTCATGCACCATCTATGTTCATGAAATCCAAAGAAGGGGTAAGTAAAACAAATCCTACCCCATTTTACTTAACTCTCATTATGGGAAACAAGTTGTTGTACAATTCTATGATTAATTATGTCACCAACACCATAGTGATGCCTAAATAAATTGTGGATTCACTAAAACTTTAATATGAACCTTTGAATAAAGAGGTACTATAGTTAGATGGGAAGAAGGTCTAGACCATAGGTATTATCAAGGCTCTTCCCCTAACTTTGTATTCATATCCTAACATTATAGTCCCCTAAGAGGCTATGGTAGTAGACATCCATCCAATATTTAGGTTATGTATATCAAGAGTTTTCACCTCCAAGATAGGTGGATACTTATATTTGGATTGGTCCCACTTGATCCTAAGGACCAAATATGGATCTAAATTGAAAGTGTTATCTAAACCACTGCATTCAGAACACAAAGCTGATGATGTTATGAAAAAAATTGACGTAATACACACCTCATTCTCCAAGGAATATATGTATTACATGGAAATTCTCAAGGAAGAAAGAGTGACAGATAATAGGAACCCATAGGAGGAAGTCCTCATCAATGAATTCATCGAGAATGATTTTTTCATGAAATTTGATGTTATTGGCCTAGGGACCTATGTAATCTATGATGAAAATTAGACCTTCCTTGAGATCATGAATAAAAAAGAGGATTAGAGTAAGGAACCAAAAAATGAGTCCAAATTTTAGACTTTGCATTTTGATGGTATAAAATATAAGACCAATTTTAGAGTTGGTATTCGATTGATATCTCCATCTAGAAAAGTGATCCATAGGGCCTTTCACTTCCACTTTTCCTACATAAATAATGAAGTTAAGTATGATTCCATGGCCTTAGCCTTATCACATGCATGGGCATGAAGTGATTAAAAGTGTTTAGAGATTTTGAACTAATGGTAAGGTAAGTGAGAGAAGTCATAACTATAAATAATGTCTATATGAGGTATTACTACCATTAGATATGGGATTTGATAAATCATTATAAGAATCCAATATACAAATCATTCTTAGGTCTGTGAACATGGATGTGCATAGAATGGTAATAATCAGCTCCCAATTTGATCTAATAACTAATTTACTGATCAAAGAACAAGTGGTGTGGGTGATTATCAGACCTGCCATCCTAGTTAATGATCAAAACTAGAAAATATTTGAGAGTGATGCCCAAATTATCATGTATTTTTAGTAGTCATTCAAGTTTATAGAGCAGTTGTAGTCAAAGATTGAATAAGCCTATAGGGATCAGATCATGCAACTAAAGTATAATAAACTCCAAAAGGAGCTGATCACCCTAGTGAATCTATTTGTCTCCAATGATGCAAGGAATGACAAAAGTAAGTTTATTTTAGACAAAAGTGTTTACTCCAAACTTGATGTAGGAGATGGAATAAAACTAAAAAATGGGGAAAGAGGTTTCCCAAAAGGATAAGGAGTAATTGGTATCCCTCTGTAATAAATATGAAAGGATTATGGTTTGGACCTATGAGTATTTGAAATGGTACAACCATGAGGTCATCCAACGTACTATAGATCTAGAAGAAGGATCCAAGCTAGTCCACCAGAATTATAGGTTGATAAATTGAAATATCGAGTCTCTCATGGAATAAGAACTGAGAAAATTGATTGACTCAAGGATCATATACCCTATTAAGCATTAGACTTGGGTATCAAACCTAGTTCTAATGAGTAAAAATAATGGAGAAATAAGGCTATACATGGACTTCAAGGACTTGAACAAAGCATGTCTAAAGGATCATTACCCCTTTCTTCTATGGAATAGATCCTCTAAATAATAATGGGTGTATAAATGTTCTCTCTACTAGATGGGATCTTGGGATACAACCAGGTATGGGTTAATGAAGAGGATCGACACAAGACCAATTTTGCTACAAAGTGGAGAACCTTTACATATGTGAAGATGCCTTTTAACCTCTCTAACATAGGATCCACATTCAAACAATCCATGGATATATCCTTTAAAGGTTTGATTAATGAAATCATTTTCATTTAACTAGATGATTTGATAGTATTCTCTGAGAAAATAAAAGAACACTTTGATCATTTGGAGGAAATATTTCAAATGTGCCAAGAGTTTGGAGTATCTCTCAACCCTAATAAATGTGTCTTTGGTATCCCACAAGGTAAGTTACTCAAGTCTATGGTATCTAAAGAAGGTATTTATATTGAATCAAATAGGGTGAATGCCATCAAGGATTTTACCTTATTAGTTAACAAAAAGGGAGTCCAGTCTTTCTTATGGAAGATCAATTTAATCAGCTGATTCATATCCAACTTCATAGGGATGGTAAGGCCAATCACACTGATGCTGAAGAAAGACTAAGATTTAAGATGGACTACTAAAGGAAGGGTAACATTTAAAAATATCAAGGATACAATATCCACTACTCCCATATTGGATAATCATGACTTCTCTAAATATTTTTTCATGTATGTTTATGGAAGTGAACATAAATTAACAACTATGTTAACTTAGAAATAAGAATAAGGGAAAGGTTAACACCTTATAGAATTATATTCAATAAACTTATGTGGGTATGAGGTTAATAATAATTTCATTGAGAAGTAAGTATTCACCATCATCAAAGGTATCAAAAGGTTCGGACACCTAGTGGTAGGAAGAAAGATAATGGTATACATAGTGCATTTTAGCATCAAAGAATACGTAATGGAAGGAGAGATCAA
Source organism: Torreya grandis (assembly GCA_037957365.1). NCBI lineage: Eukaryota > Viridiplantae > Streptophyta > Pinopsida > Cupressales > Taxaceae > Torreya > Torreya grandis. The sequence goes on from JARHVA010002730.1 coordinate 1,207,310, forward strand.
ATAAAAGAGAGATAATTGGATCACTAAGATCTGGGAATATGACATTGAAGTTAGAATAACCAAGGTGATTTGAGGAGGAGGGATTTGTGAGTATTTGGCCTAATGTACAAATGCCCTACTAAAAGAAGAAGATACATCAAAAATGGTTCTAGTAAGTTAGTATGAAACTGATAGGTCTTGGGTCACTGAGAGGACCCACTTTATACAAATTTGTTGATACCTATATGGGATCCCTATACATAAAAAAAGATTCTATATATTATAAAGAGATAACTATACGTTAGTCTAGGGAGTCCTTTTAAAAAAGAACTTTGATGGGGAATTACTTTGATTTGTTGATAACCAGTAAGGTAGGAAGATCCTACATGATATATATATATATATATATATATATATATATATATATATATATATATATATATATATATTACCTCTTTGGGTAGACATTTATCAACAAAGACAACTGCAACCAAAATCATGCATGCAAGAAACTACTAATTGATCATGTTTTTGTATTTCCATCAGATGGTGAAGAAATGCCTATAGTGCTATTTTTTTTATAGGCAAGTGAAAAAATTTGGCCATGTCACTAAACCCAATTGTGATCGATGAGCCTTTCACACAATGGGGATTAGATTTCATTAGGATGATTAATCTCATGTATAGTGTGGGCCACAAGTGGATACTCATGTCCATAGATTACTTCATGAGATGGATTAAAGTGGTCCCTTTGAAGTAATAAACTAAGTATGTGATTATAAACTTCCTAGAGGAACTAGTCTTAAGGTTCAGACCTCTAAAAATGATCATATTTGACAATGAAAAATCCTTCTGCAACTCAAATATTTCAAAATTTACACTCAAAAATGACATCTTCCTTAATTAATTGTCTAAATACTACCCAAAAGGGAATGGGATGACTAAATCAACAAATAAGAACCTCATAAGGTTAATCAAGAGGATAGGCACTGAGTGACAAAGGGAGTGGCATCATCATGTGAAGACAACTCTATGGGTTGATCAAATCACTCACAAGTGGATTTTGAAGACACCCATATATAAATTAGTATATGGGAAGGAAGTGTTCATGCCCATATCAGGGGATATACCCACTCTATAGCTATTAAAATCTATCAAAATATAATAAAATGGAGTAATCGAGGTCAGGTTGGTAGAATTGCTTAGCCTCTAGGAAGTGAGAGAACAAGCTAGTGATGCTAAAGTCACTTGATAGTAGGTAGTCAAGAGATTATTCAAAAATAAGGCATCTAACCTAGGATTCAAGATATGAGGCTTGGTTCTAAAATATGATGAAAGGGCCATGAAGCCATGGCAACACATAAAGTGTTATTTACTATCGAGAGGGCCTTTTCACATCATTAGTAATAGACAAGGCAATGCATTCAAATTGGTGGTTGAAGAAGGAAATACCTTAGATATTTGAGTTAATGGAATATAATTAAATCAATTTAAATGACTTGTTATCCTTGCCTTATACATAGTTATTTTGCCTTTTGTTATTTGGTTTCCCTCTTTTATTGTTGTTTCCTTTTAAAATAAGTGTCATCAACACAAGTTGCTACTGTCCCATCATCAAGTATCCACACCTTAGATTTCCTAATTTTTAATAATATATGAAATATTATTACCCCATAAACTAATGATAGGTATACAAAATTACATGATATACCATAAGGATCTCCACAAAATCTCTTACAAGACGTTCCTCAAGCATGTGTGTCACACTTAACATTTACGGGCACCCAAATTTAAAAAGCAACATGATGAGCATGCTATAAGTGTTGGCCTATAAATACCCATATCCTAATCAAGCCAAACATTTAAATTCTTTAAGAATTATAATATTATTGAGATAAGATGAGTGAAGAGTCTATAACAAAGAATTATACATAGAATTACATACAGAGTTGTGAAAAATTTTGTGTAAAATTGAAAGCCAAAGCTAGTATCCAATATTTTATTGAGGCAAATAGAATATTTTTTAAGATAATTAAAATATGGAGACTTATAGATCCTTATATGGTGGTGGACACCCTAGGAAACAAATAACTCAAAAATTAGGTGGTCATGGGGATCTTCTCACATAATTATAATAAGTAAACCATATGCTTTCACCTTCTCATAATTGAAGCCCATAGTGCCAAATGTTAAGAGCATCATGAAGGGATGTTGTAAAAACCCCTCACTAGTCCTCCTAAACTATGAAGATGGGATATTTGGTCCTAAATTAACTAATAATACCAAGAACCTGAGAGAGGGAACTCATGATTTCATGATCACAAAGGTTCAAAATAATGACTTCAATTCATTTGGTTTCAGAATTTGGAGCTCCAAACTATCTCAATACATGGTGCCTCTCATGCACCCATACCTAAAGATAATTTCATTATTTGTAGAGATATAATGCCACCACTACCATTATTATATACAACCACCTAAATGTGGACATTAGTGTCAAGGTAGTGAGGGAGATGCTCCATTTCCTTATTGATCTTTGTACAAACATCTATGACATGGAGAGATTGTAAAATGTATGGGACACTCCTATTCAAATATGAAGTTTTTAAAATTAGCCCTTAATAATGATTATATAAAATTTCCACCCCTACCCATCACTCTCATGATCTTTGTGGCACAAGACATGAAGGACACCCTCTCTATGTTGGTGTTCATATTTGGAATCGACTTGAACACCCATGTCCATGACTTATGATTGGGATTTATATTACACTTGAAGATAGTAAGTATGGAGAATTCTTATAAGATAGAATTTTTAGATGCCATCACTGATGCCATTCACCACCAGTTGGTGAAATGTTTGGCCTAGAATACCTTCAAGTATTCTTCCTTCCTCCTCAACTTGATCTTGTACCAGATATCCAAATTATTGTCTTTGTAATTCACTTTCAATGCAATTGAGAAAATCATGTATCCTCACATGGTGATTCCCATATTTGCATGGAGCCACATCTTATTAGCCATAGGGGATTATCATGAATTTATATAGTACTTCCTATCTCTGATCCTAATTTATCTTAGTCAGAAGGCCATCACTTTCAAAATGATGGACTACCAGAGAGCATGGCTCTTTGGCTATAGAGTTCATATCAAATGGTTCTTTAGATCCCATTTCACTTTCATACAAATCCATGGATTCAAGGAGGAGACATTCTAGCTCTCACAATTACTCACAAATAGAACCTTAACCCTAGAGTTAGCTCTCTATCTCAGTGTAGTGGACTCAGTATATGGTATGAGCTGTAAGAAAAAAGCCAAATATGATTCCCCCTTCTTAAGAGTGGGCATTATAGTTTTAAATAGGTCACAAGAGTGTCTTATTGTACTCATGATGGTAGAGCTCAGCTTAGATAAGTTCAATGACTAATAGTGCTCTGACCCAGTTAGCCACATAACTACTATAAAGACCATCACCCCCTTTGTTCATTATCCCCAGCAATATTTTGAAGAGTGTAGGTCACCAATAGAGGATGGCATCAAAAATTATGTGGATCTATCAAAGATACCTTCAGACACCTACCAATCATGAAAATCTTTTTATTAACCAGTTTAAGATTTTGATCCCACAAAGAATATGATAAAGGGACTAAGAGGAAAACTCATACAAAGGGGATGGATCAAGGATAAAATGGATGATTATTTGAATTATAGGTAATAAATTGGTCAAATGGAACTCAATTTCAAGGACTTGGACTCTGATGAGCAATTAGAGAACATTTGGGATGAGCACCATGAGGAAAAAGGTTGGGTAGAGGAGGAAGTTTTGATCAAAAAAGAAGAGGAAGATCAATCTAAAAAAGATAAGGAAATTTTCATGATTTAGAGGCCTACATCCTGGCCCCCTCCTTTTTATCTAGCTCCTCTATAGCAATAACAAGCCTCTTTAGGGCATCCTAAGGTAGGGTCAACTCAGTCTAGCACTGAGGCACAAGCATCCAACCCTCCTCATGAGCCCAAAAAAATAAGGCATGTTTCACTAACCTTCTTCTTTCCACTTCTTCACATTCTACTGATTCTATTATGTTCATGTTATTCTCTATCACTTAGCCAATCACCTCACTTACAACACTTTTCACCCCTCCACATTAGTCTACCATAAGTACATACATCATGGTGAAATCACACACCACCCCTATCCATAACCTCCCACATTTCTCACCTTCTACATTGACCCTTCACCCACTCATCCTTAGAAGGATAACATCCACTGCTTCATAGCATCAAATGACCATTCCTTTAAAAATACCACAAGGATCCCAATTTATAGGGGAGTTAATTTAATCTTAAGAGTAATTTCACTAGTAGTTAGAGACTACAAGAAAATATAGAGATGCTTGAATGGAGAAGAGAAAAGGAAAAATGGCTAAGGCCCTAATGATACCTCACATGTAGTTATTCTTTAACCTGATATAATAATATCTGATGATTGCACACTTGATGTCATAATTAATCAAGCCCCTAGAATAGATGTAATAAGGGATTACTTGATACACATCATCAACCTTCACCTAAGCTAGGATATACCAATTGAAAGGGTTAAGTTGTGGAATAAACCTAGAGGTCTATCACCACAGACTATCTCAAGGCAAGTTGACAATTAGAAAAAGAGAATGAACTCAAAAAAGTGAAAGATATTATCAACGTCTTGAATGTAGAGGCTAAGGACAAAGATGTGGATCTCACCAAAGTGAGGTTTGACCTATAGAGCCATGCCACCACTAAGAGATTTTAGGTGGAATCCAACCAAAGGGCCCAACTAAAAATTCAAGTAGTAGAATGAAAGGCCAAAATAAATGGCATAAAGAAGGAGAAACAAGCCACAAAAAATAAGCTACACAAAAAGGAAATAGAGTTTTCATAGACCCATATGAGTCTCTTAGAATATAAAATCATGTAGTGATAGATGCAATAAGAGCCCTCAGCCAAGGAGTAAGAAATCCAATAATTAAAGAATGACCTTGCCACCCATTCTTAGACCACAAGGATCCTCCCCTTGGTCCAATAATTGTATGTATCCCATTAGGAGAGAATAAATAACATGACCAAAAACTTGAATCCAACACTTGGGTTCATCATTAGTTCATAGTGGTTGAGCACATAGGTGAGCATGTGTGTGGATCATGTCATTACCTTCATGTCCCCCAAGATTCAAGATTCATAAATCCTAGTCTAGAAGTTTTATAACATGGTAGAATAGATGCTTTAAGTAATAGGGGTGGCCGGTCAAAGGTAGGTGGTAATGAAGGTGAACAAGTTTTTGAGCTGAAACAAAGTAGCATCAAAGTGTAAGGCATTTTTGGATGCCTTAAAAAAGTTGGTTCAAGATATTAAGGGGCATATTAAATAGCTAGTATATTTAGGACTCCCTTCCCCATTATTTACAAATAACATAGTCCTCTTATAGGAAAAAATAAAAGAATTGTTGATAAAAAATTAGAATGACTAGACCATCTTTACAGTTCTCGATTAAGCACAAAGTATCTTTGAGGTGAAGACCATTTTATAGCCTCTTACCCAGATAGAGTTTTAAATGTTGGCAGTAGTGCAAGGATTAATTAGCATATCCTTCAAGGAGATCATTGATTTGTATAGAGCCTTAAAGTCTCTCAAGAATAATACTCAACCTAAAGAGGAAGAGTGGATGCCTTTGAAGGTACTCTTTAAAAGTTATGAGTTTTGAGGGCCTTCCCTTTTTATAGTTTTGCTTCGACTAGTATGAGAAACCAGATATTCTAGGTTCTTCCATACGTAGGTGAATTCCCCTACAAATTGCTAAGAGTAGTGGATCATGATCCATATTTTGAAGTTTTGGAGAAGTTAGCCTTTTTTAAATCATGGATGTGCTTAGTGATTTCAGTAGATGGTGCATTGGCCTCCTCTTTTTTAGGCCCCCTTTTTCTATTTTTGGCTAATTTATGGCTCCTTATATTGGTTCCATGTGGCATCCCAATGCTCATTTTTAATGGAAAGGTTCTTGACTCACCCAAGAGTAGTGTCATCTTGATATGTGGCATCATGGCACTTATCCAAGGTGGGTTTATTTTATAATAACTTTAAGAAGGACCATTAGCTGATAAAATAATGGGTGGGACCCACCATGCAGTTATAATGATGAGAAAGTTAACTTTCCACATGGCATTCTCATGCTCATTATTTGTAAAGGAGTTCTCAACTTCCCTAGAAGTGATGTCAGCTCACCATGTGGTGGATCTATTTGATGTCAATTAAAAATTGATAAAAGGATTTCAAAGAGGATTGATCACACGTCAATATGCCATACATCATGCCAACACTCCTTGAGAATAGTTTTTTTTCCTGTTATAGCTTTAGGTAGTGCCATTAGTCAAGGGGAGTGGGCCTCATTTCTAACAAGAATTCCAAAGGAAGTTTTGGAGCAGACATGTATCACCATGGTGATTTTTCTAAGCATCATGGGAATCATGAAACATAGACATTATGCCATATCCAAGATCTGAGAACTGACTTAACTCATGACTAGAAGCTCCCCATTTCATTTTTAATGTCCTCATCATGAGTGTGAATTCTAGGTTCCAAGTGTCATTTCCTTTTGAGGCTATTGTGTCTATATATTCATGGATTTTTTTAATAAGGGGTTGTAGTTGTTAATATTATTATTTTTATGACTATTATTAGAGAGCATCCATTTGTAATAGTTTAGTTTTTTGAATAGAAATGGTATTAGTTGTTTATTTTCATTTCATGACCTTAGCAAGTGCCCCTCATGGGAAGGACTAAATATTGTATACTATACTTTTAGGCCTTTTGTATTTTTTTCTCTACCTAAAAATGAAGAGCATGTGGTATTTTTTGTTAAATTGAGTGGAATATATTTATGTTTATTATTTTTATTCTTTGATTCTATATTTTTGGCTCTTGTTTATGTTCCAGGCATTAAATCATGCATATGCTTTTTTAAATTATATGTAGTATTTCAAATGTTCAAGTTATTTTATGCAATATTAGGTGGATCTATTTATGTTTTAGAACATCACCTTAGTTATATTTACTTCATTTTTATTTTCATTCGATTATTACCATTTTCATACCTAATTAATACAAATAGTTTACTTCTAAAATCCTGAAGGTTAATTTACACGTCATAATTCAGTCCCACATCTTTAACGATTCCCATAGGTAGTTGTTCACCAAGAATGAGAGTTTTAGGCATCAACATGATCTATTTTATTTTCAAAGTATCATGCCTAATAATCAAAAAGTTTAACATCATATCATTTTTATAACATAAGCCTTTAGTATGAACAAGTTGATCATGAAGCTTCTACTTTTATAAATCATGATATGATTGAAGAGGAAGAAGATATTTTAGATGATAATGAATATAAAGAGATTTTAAATCCAAAAGAACAAAATCAACATATGTAAGAAGAATTAAAATAAGATGTTTGTTTATTAGATGATTCAAATCTCAAATGATTGGTATTTATTCAACCTCTTGACCCAAACATCATACTCATAAAAAATTAGGTAAATAAATCTCTTGTTTATGTTTGGAAATACTTTGAGGTAAAAATTTCATATACCAATGTCTATTTTAATTTTATAATTAAGGAAGATGATTATGTAGAATACATTCATGTATGTTATTTTGGATTTAAATGAATGAAACTAAGAGAATTATTGAAGGAATACAAAGATGTTGTTACATGCCTCTATCAAAGTGTGGGCGACATTATACATAATGTTTCTAAACCCACCCTCCCAACTTTGTTTGGATTTTTTAAAGATTAGAGTTGATTAGTTTTTATTATTTTTTTAGTTTATTTTCCTTTTAGTTAATTAGTTTTTGTCAAATAAGTTCATCATGATCATTCATCCACTTCATAAAATTTCTCACAATTGACAATTATTCACACTTATGGATCTATATGGGTTTCTTATGAAATATTTGAAAATTGAAATCAAGCTATGTGTCATAATTAAATTCATCTTTTATCTTAATGGAATATGCTTACCATATTTTTGAAAGTTTATTTGATATTTTTATGTAAATTTTAGAAATACTTCTCATTTCGAAAGTTCAATTACACATTTACATTAGAAAACTTGGATGATGGATGATAAACATAGAAATAGATATACTTTAGCAAGGATGTATTCATAAACTAAGTTTTGTTATACCTACACCTAGCCAATGGTGGTTCTAAACCCTCTTTCCATCTATGTTTCAAATAATAATAATAATAATAATAATAATAATAATAATAATAATAATAATAATAATAATAATAATAATAATAATAATAATAAATTGATAGATCAAAATCATACAAATTTATAGAAGGGTGATTCAAGTAAAATCTATCAGGGCTGTGGATGTCTAGCTAGATATAGAGCAATGCTTTAGTGGAATCAGAGGTATCTTTATCGAGGTTATGGATGCCTGGATAGCAATAAAACAATACTGAGGCTTCCCTTACTATTGTTATAAAATAAAGGAATCAAAATTAAACCTATAGTATTTATCCATATATTTATTAAAATTCTCATAACAAGGAGAAATAAGCTTCAAAAAATTACACGTGATCTTATAAATTATAAGGGTTTCTATGTTACATGATTATGTTTAAGTCTCTTTCAATTCTCTGTTTTGCCCATTTCTTTCATATAAAATTTAATTTTTTCATGATAGTTAAACTAGAGATTCTAGGTCTTTAAATACTGATGAGTATTTCCCCATAAAATCATCATTTGTTGTGTACCAACATGCCCAATCTTTAAAAATCTTAGGACATTGAGATTTTAGTTAAAATTATTTTTAGATGCTAATTGATTATACATTTCTAGCTATATATATAATTTGATTTGAAATTAAAATGTATTCTAATGTGTTTTAAACATATTTTATGTGTAAAATAATGTTAAATAAAGAAAAAAAAAGATGTTCAATATATCAAATAAATGTTTAGTGTTCAACAGAGAGATAGGCTTTGTTAAGAGGAAAAATTGTGCATGTACAGCTTTTCAGAAATGGTTAATTGATATTTTTTGAGATAATATTTTAGAGATCAAATCAAATTGGATATGACTAAAAAAATTTAGAAAGGAATCCAAATATTATATGAAAAAAATGGTTTAATATTTTTAGTCACATGAGTTTCTAATCAAAATATATGACCACACAAAATCACCCTACCAAATAGATTTGATAGTTTTCATACTTAGCCAAATTTCTATCATTTTCATAGTTGTCAAAATTCACTATCAACACTATTTCATGATAAATTTCAAACAATAAAATAAAATTGTATAAATCTAAACATTTTCATGTAGAGAGATATAAGGAGAACACATTGATTCAAGATTGATAGTAAAATAATTTTTCAATTAAAATTTGTGGCTCCATGAAATCAATATATTAGGCAAATTTAGTAATTTATGCACTTAGTCAAATAAATCATTTCAACCTAGATATTATTATTTAAGCTAAATAATATTATTTAGGGCTAAAAATATTTATTTAAAATTTAAAAATATTATCTAAATCTCTTGTAAATTTGGAGGAACAAGTCAAGTGAATTTATTTTTAAGTGGATATTAATTTTTAAAAAATAAATAAAGCATATAATTTGGATGAAAATTCAATGCAAGTTTTTATTTATTTTTAGTAGGGATATAATTAGAACTGTATTTCATTATTCATGTGAGATATGCATTAGTAGATTTGGTCCACTTAGCTTCACTATTAATAATTTGTATTGAACCATTTATTATTGAGGAAAATTTTGGCTACTGAAATTAATAAGAAATTCTATGGGTTGTTTTGCAAATTAATTTTGATGTGCAAATATTTATTTTTCTCTAAAATATTATGATACTTTGAAGAAGTTCCATCATTCTAGTATTCTTAATCTTTTGATTATGTATGAGCATGCTTTTTATATGGTTATTCATATGATGTTATTGTTGATTTGAATGCTTTGGTGTAATGATCATAATCTCCTCTTTTAGATGTGAAATTTCAATCTCACAAACACAAAAACTTTGATTATATTATGCTGAAGTATGTTATATTATTATTCCCTTGGAATCTTAATTGTGTTTGATTGTTGGTGTGCTTATAGTAACTTGTAGTAAATATTAGTTTTTGATTTCTTGTCAAACCTATAGTATAAGATCTAGTTTAGAAGGGTTTCATCTACTTTAATTCACAAAACCTTTTTTTGCCTTATCATTCCCTCTTCTTTTGTGTTTTTAATGATATATTATTATTTTAATATAACATTAATGTGAATATATGTTCTTGGATGCTAATTTTATCACCTAAGTGAATTTATCTTGATGGGATGTAGGTTACATGATGTTATTCCACCACTTGGTTAATCTAAAACTACATACCTATAACTTGTTCCTTGGAGTGATTAATCACTGATCACAAAATGATAGGGTGAAAACTCATTATCTATGGTGTGCTTAAAAACTACATCAACACAATGGTATAGTTGGATAAATGGAAATGTATTTTAAATATCTTGACAAAATGTGGTTGTATATAAGACATTTCACTCATATATTATAACTTCTCACAACATTACAATTGTATAAGTACCATTACACAATAATGCATTTCATGATTGGGTTGCTTACATCAGTATGGAAACATATGTGATATTATACAACAACATGCATGTTTGAATGTTATTTTTAGTACGTTAGTCATAATGGAAAGTTTTGTATTAAGTTTATTATCCTATTGTATTACCACTTAAATATTGTATTTGGTAGTTGAGACCTTATTAATAATTAAGATGGTATAATTGGGAAACATCACATTTAAACTTAAAACTAATTATTGATTAGTTTCAATTACAAGGTGAATATTATCAATTACTCTTAAACAATGTATAATGTTCAAGAAAAATACCAATGATAATTAGTATTATATCAAACTAACTTAGTATTGTTTTTGTATATATCAAAAAAATTAAGTAATGTATGGTATTTAATACTAGATTTAACATGTGGTATTAGAGCATAGGTTTAAATGTTCACACCTAATGAGTCCACGAGTGAAACCTATACATGATATTTTAGTAAGAGGAAATGACACATGAAAAGGAAAATGATAAGGGTACTTCCAGTTAAGATCATCAAATTGATCCCAACTTTTTGGTAGTAGAATAAGCTAAAAATATCAATCAATTATGCATAGTCTGAAATAAAACTAAGGATAGAATTATGAACCTAAAATGTGAAGTACATGAGAATGACAAGGAAGAAGAATAAGAAGAACCTAAGGAATAATAGGCTAATCAAAAAGAGCATTGATAGGAGGATCATGTTGAATAACATCAAGAAACAAGAGTAAAAATGGTGGTAGATCTTGTGCATGATGTAAAAAAGTGAATCCACCTAAGTTTGATATAACGGTGGTGGGAGATAGAGCTGAAGGTTGTCTCACAAAAATGGATAAATATTTTAACATTAAATATTACTTTGAGGTAACCAAAGTGGTATGGTGAGCATACTAACTAGTTGGTGAAGTGACAACTAGGTGGGCTAATAAGAATATGGAAATGGGTCTTGACTCTACTATCACCACTTGGAATCAATTTGTTATGGTATCAATGGCTCAATGGATACCATAGTTATACTTTAATTATAATTTGATATAATTTATAGAACCTGAAGCAAAGATAACTATTAGTGATAGAGTATTGGGAATAGTTTACCAAACTTCTTAAGTATGTTCTTCAGCACTAGAAATATAAACATTTCCAAATAAAAAAGTCATCATGGGTTTAATTCCATAGATTGGATGTGAATTGTATGTGCATGGACTTAGTTTCATGGATCTTGTCTTTGATAAAGCTGTTAGTAGGAGTAAAAAATAAAATCACTTGCAGAAGGCAGAGGTAAGTATTGAAAGAAATTTGGCAGGCCAAAAAATTCTTTAAAAATGATAATTTGAAGTGTAATATGAAATCAAAAAATAGATTCAATCACACTTCCAAGTTTAAAAATGATTCAGAGGCTAATAAACTAGTTAATGGATTCAAGGAAGGGAATATATGAGGTAACCATCATGAAAGAAAAGGACCACTTGGTAGATGTTTCACTTGTGGAGGTGATCATTATGCTAAATATTGTCCTCAATAGAATCTAGGGAGCTAATTCAAGAATCATTCTTTATCATCCAATCAGTAGGGAACCTTCCAAAAATATATTCATGCAATTTTTAACAATCATTAAGATGAGTTTCAATGTCAGATAAATTTTTTGGGCATTTTATTTAAATTTTGATAGATACTTGAGTCATTGAGAGTTTTATTTATCTTAGAATGCTAAATAAACTACCTAGGAAAGTTGTACATATGGTAAATGCATGGACTGTGTAGTTTGGAATAAGTCTAGGGTTAAATTATATAAATTCATGGTAGAGGTAGAGGTGGAATTACTTGATTTCACCACCATTGTATGTTTTTTTATAGCTCTAATAGGGTTATATGATGTGATCTTTAGAGTAAATTAGATTTGGAAGAACAAGGTGAAGGTAGATTGATTCACAAATAAGGTTGAATGCTTGGACAATTGGGGAAATCAAACTCAAAACTAAGGTGAAAATAAAGAGTTAAAGTTGATAAAAAATTCAATCATTCAGTTAAAAAAGGTTTAAAGGAAAGGATGTCAAGTGTTTATGGTCAAGATGGATGATGTTGAAGAACCTAAAGAGCTTGCATTAGAGGATTATCCTTTTTTATAGAAATTTTATGATGTATTTCTAGAAGACCTACTTGGACTACCTCCCAAAAGGGAATTTAACTTCACAATTGACACCATTTTGAGATCTGAACCTTAATCAAAGACTCCTTATAGAATGAAAACCATAGAGTAAGTCTAATTAAAGGCTCAACTTTGGGAAATGTTATCCAAAGGGTTAATTAAATCAAGTGTTTCACCATGGGGTGAAACAATAGTTAAAAATAAAAAAATATGGGACTCTTTATTTATGCATAGACTAAAGGTTGTTGAACAAGTTAAACATCAAGAACCTGCATCATTTACCCTACACTAATGATTTTTTCAATAAAATTAGAGGTGAAATAATATTTTATAAGATTTAAATTAGAGAAGGGTATCATCAGTTAAGGATCAAGAAGGAAGATATTCCTAAAACTACTTTTAATACGGGGTATGGGAACTATAAATTCATAGTTCTTCTTATCGAGATAACTAATGCACCTACAACATTCATGAATCTCATTAATAGTGTGTTTAGGATTACCTAGATTAGTTTGTGCTTATCTTGCTAGATGATATTTTGATGTATTATAAGAGTGAGGAAGAACATGTTGATCATTTGTGTATGGTTTTACAATGATTTTGGAAACATAAGATCTACATGAAATTATCTAAGTGTGATTTATTTCAAAAAAAAGGTACAATGCTTATGACATATCATTTTATATAAAGGTATATTTTTGTATCATGTAAATATAAGAGCCATCATAGAATTGCCAATACCTAAAAATATTCATGAGTGCATTGTTTTATGGGTTTATCTAAGTATTACCAAAATTTTGTACCCAATGTTTTTCAAAATAGCTAACAACATCACCTCTTTGTATCATAAAGATAAAATTTTTGTGTGGAATGATTCATGTGAAAAATAATTTTAGACCTTAAAAGAGAGGGTTACTTCTACACCAATATTTGAGTTATAAATCCTAATAGCCATTTTTCTATGATAACAAATGATTCTTGGGATGTCCTAGTGTAGTATTCATGCATGAAGGATAAATATTAGCATATGAGTCTATGAAAGTGAAGCCTTATGAGAATATTTATGATATATATGATTTGGAATTTGTTTAAATAGTGCATTATTTTTAGGTTTGGAGGAATTATTTATTGGGTAAAATTTTTACCCTCAAGATAAATAATTTGGGGCTTAAGTGTATTTTCATGCAGCCAAATTTGAATGCTCAACAAAGATGTCAGTTAGAGTTTATTATTATTATTATTATTATTATTATTATTATTATTATTATTATTATTATTATTATAATAATAATAATAATAATAATAATAGTTACATAAAGGGAGAATAGATAGGGTTTTATATTATTTATCCATATAAGGTATGTAAAAATAATGGAAAATATTATAATTACCTTCCAAAATCAAGTTTTGAGACTCTCGCTAGGAGATGAATTCTATGAGCAAGTCTAAAAAAATTATGATTTTGGAAGGGAATCGAGAAAGATTCAATTGATTTTGTATCTAAATGCTTAGAATTTTAGAGATTAAATGTATGGCATATTCATCTTGGTGGGTTATTGTACCCAAATAACATTCTTAAAAGTAAATGACAAGTCATTAGTATGGTTTTTTTCTAAGGACTGCCCATGTCAAGGAATAGACATGATTTGATTTTGGTGGTAGTTGATAAACTCACCAAGGTGAAAAATTTTATTTTAAGGAATTTGAAAGATGATTCACCTGTGTTATCAAAAAAAATTGTGTAGGAAGTATACAAGTTGCATGCTTTTCTAGAGGAAATAAATTTAGATAGAGACCCATGCACGACTTCTAGATTTTAGCAAACCCTTAATATAGCATTGGGTACTTACTTAAAATTCATTATAGCCGATCACCCTAAAATGGATGGGAAAACTAAGAGAGTAAATTAAGTTTTGGAGGACCTTTTGTGAATGTATTGTATGGACCAAAAATATAAGTGGGAAGAATATCTTCCATTAGTTGAGTTTACCTATAATAACTCATGTCATTAAGCTTTAAAAATGGCACTGTTTGAGGCTTTGTATGGAATAAAATATAGAACACCTATCATCTAGGATAGATCAAAGGATAGAGTGGGTTTTAGACATAAAATTATTTCTAAAATGGAAGAATAAGTAAAAATAATTAGACAAAGGTTGGCTGAAGCCAATGATAGATATAAAATCTATATTGATCTGAAAATAACAATTCTCAATTGGAGACAAGGTTTTTATGTGTTAAATCACAAAAGAGATCTATCAAATTTGGAAAATCAACCAAATTATAACCTAGATATGTGGGACCTTTCAATATTCTAGAAGTGATTAACCCTATTTATTAAAAAATGTTTCACCACTAACATTAACTCTGATGCATAATATTTTTTATGTATATTATTTGAAGAAATATGTGGTTGATCATTCTCATGTACTTGATTAGAATTCATTATAATTTTTAAATCTAGGAGTGGTAACAATAAAACCAATTAGAATACTTGAAACATCGAATCTTAACTTGTGTAATAGAGAAGTATCTCAATGCAATATCTAGTGGGACCAATATTCTAAGGATAGTTTTAGTTGGGAAGATCTTGAAGAGTTTCATAGGTTTTTTCCTTGCTTATTTTCTTGATTTATTATGTTGAACTTATAATATTTATTATATATTTTAATTTAAATAATGTAATCAGGATGATGATTTTTTCAAGAAGGGAAGGATATTACATCCTAACTTTTGCCCTAGTAGTAAACTATTATGGATCTATGATTTTATACTTTTTATTAATCTTATGGATTTATAAAATTCAATATTTATGAATTAATTAAATTATTTAATATTTTTATGCTAAAAATTATTTAATTTCACTAAAAGGAAAAAATATATTGATTATTTAAAATGATGTCTTAAATACTATGGTCACATTAATGTTTTGAATTAGTTCTTTTCAACTGATTAATATTTTTATTATGTTTCTAGTGAAAATGATTAATTAACCTTTTTTATGGATAAGGTAGATACAAGCAGTTATACCCCTCATATAAATATTTAGAGGGAGGACATCATAAGGGAAAGGGTGGTAGATATTGACAACTGAGGCTACACAAACCTAAAGACAAAAATAACACATGCACATATAACACTATTCAATTGTAATTATATGTTTTCATTTAATGTCAAAATTGACTATTTTATGCAAGGATATTCATATTTGTTGGTTGAGGACTCTATGAGTATTAATGTGTGTGTGTTTAGTATTGCCTAAAAATAAGTCTTCATAGGTATACTAGTTATTTTTCTTGTGTTGTAAATATTTTTGCAAGTTATTTTTGCTAGTGTGATACCTTTAAACCAATATGAGAATATAGGATTGTATTAAAATATTTATGGGAAGGAATCACTTAAATATCAAACTTCTTGAATAAATTACTTGGTACCTTTTAAATTATGAAATTATTCAAGTTAATAAAAATCCCCAAAATGGTGGCTTATATTGAAAAAATTGATTTGAGGGTAATTGGTGGTTTCAAATTTTTAAATTTCTTTGGTGACATAATATTTTCAAACACTTATGAAAAACACCTTGATATATATTAATATTGACCCTTGACCACCATAAGGGGTTAAAATGCAAACGAATCATTGAAAAAAGGAGTCAGTGCATATAATCATGGGTTTAAATAATGATTAGGGTTGGTGATTCATGAAAATTAAAAAAAAAACTCATTTTAAGTTGAGTAGAGAGGGTTATGAAGCAAAAAATACCTCCAGTGGGAAAAAACCCTAACTATAAGATTGCATTTGGTGGCACGAGCAATAGAGCTGAGCAAGTAACTTTAGTTTGCAATCAAAATTGTATTCCATGATTTTTTTACATCATTAAGGAGGATTATTAGTGGTATTTTAAGTATTTATGGTGATATTCTTGGGGGATCCTGATCTATTATAGGCATGGTAATGGGGGCATATATTTAGTGGTGAAAAAAAGATTAAAAAAAGTTTAAAATGGAATGAAAGTAAAAACGAAAAGAAGACATATTCATTTAGAGGTTTTTATAATAACAAAAGGAAAGGAAAGGAATGAAAAGTGGTGGAATTGATTTAGACAAGTAAAAAAACCAAAAATATAATATTTTGGTTTAAAATACTTGAAAAATTGTATTGGGTATTCGGTTTTAGTTTCATTTTGTACAACTAAGTGTTATTGTAAGAACAAGTAAATAGTGTATAAAATGATAGGATCGTCCTTTATAAAGTTGTGCAGTCTATAATTATGGATGTTGTATTTTTGAAACTTAAGTGTGAAATTAGTAGTTATAAATCCATTCATATATAGGTATATTTCATCATATAATAAACTGATTCATTTTTATATCATTCCCAAAATGTATATGAAAGGACTTGTGAACCCAAAATGTTTTTGGGCAAATAGAAAGTTAGTGATTTTGACCTTTATTACTATTATTTTAATAAACTATGAAATTATATATATATATATACACACACACACACACATAGACACACACACATACATACATACATACATATATATATATATATACACACACACACATACATATACATATATCTATACACACACACACACACATACATATACATATATATACAAACACACACACACACACACACACACACACACACACACACACACACACACACACACACACACACACACACACACACACACACACACACACACACACACACACACACACACACACACACACACACACACACACACAACACACACACACACACACACACACACACACACACACACACACACACACACACACACACACACACACACACACACACACACACACACACACACACACACACACACACACACACACACACACACACACACACACAGAGAGAGAAACTCATTTATCTAATGGAGAGTTTGTGCTCTTATGGACTTAGGGGTGAGAGCACCAAATCTCACCCACATGATAGAAGTAGGTATTACTGGTTAAAATACATTGTATCTATATTTATAAATTTCTTATTGATAATAAAAAAATAGAGGTTTGTTGTGTTGTGAGTGTGGGAAGTGAATCTTTATTTCCTTATTTAATAATTTATACTCTAATGGGTAAACTTGACTGATATAAATTAAGGAGATTTTAATGCATGGATAAGATATGTTAGTCTATCGAAGGATATAATTTTATATACAAAGGTAAGGATAAAATAATAAATGCGGATTGTGCTCTTAATTCATAAATACAAATTATTAAGAGCTAGTTAATGGTAAATCTAGACGATAGGAAATAAAGTTAACCATGTGAAATATTAGATTGTAGAATATTTAGTGTATCCTTATTTTAATATGGCCTTCTTATAAACTTATAGGTGATCACTATACTCACCTTTAGGTTTTTATGCAAATAAGGTTCCTATACTTTGTAAATGACATGATAAGAGTTGAGAACATAGATTATAAATACAATAATAATGTGTTTAAGCATACACAATTTGTAAAACAAATATTACTGTTCAGAATAATAAATCATGTTATAGTTGTCTTTGATATTGATTTTTTTACATAACCATCTACATTCCTATTCTATAGCATTTTATGTAAAAGATGCGAAATCCAAGATAGAATTAGGTCAGGATTCAATTACAAAACTCCAACTATTTTATGTTGTAGTATCATTATAATCTTATTGAACTAATTTTAGTAAAAATATCAAGCAAGATGGATCTTAGATTGTATGTTATATTTTTTTTAAAAATTAGTCAATACCTCTCATTTATGTCAAATCTTCTAAGTAAATATATACCAATTTGTTGAGTTATATTTTGGTGTTTGATTGCATATTATTAGGATTTGAAATACTATGATGTATCTTGTTTATTAAGCTTGTATTTTCTAGCTCAAAGGACGATGTGTGATAGTCAAGGTGCCAAGTTGTAAGCCACACATCACCTATCTAGAAATAATATTTGTTTTTGACATTAAAATAAGGTAGAGAGTTTCCAATGAGATGTAGAAGGGTTGGTTAAGTGAGTTGGTTGTGCCCAACCCCACCTAGGTTTTAATCTCATAGGGAATTTATAGGTTGAATGTGGTTTTTTGAGTTGACTTAGTAGTTTTAGTGGTCGATGGTGGTTGTTTGTGTTGGTTTAATGGTTTTAGGGGACTGGGACCCATGATTGTTCCCTAAATCTAGTTTAGAGCTCTAGTCAAAAGCAATCTAGGTAGGGGTTCCATCAACCCTGATATCTATCCTAAAAAAAGGTAGAGAGTTAAGCTTATGTGGGAAATGACCCAGATCTTGTAATATAAACTATAAATACTTTGGCAAAAGTAATTTTTTAGCTGTATACATTGTATGTCCACCATAATTTCTTATTTTCATGTTATAATGGATCATATTAGATAGGTTATGTCCATGGTTTGTATGATTGATTACATGTGATAGTGATTTCACCCACATATTATTCTTAGATTGTTATAGATGCCTGTAATGTTGTTATATGCCCCTTAATGAAGGAAAGGGACACTCCTATTAGGGAGGTGTGCAAGAGATTAGTTATTTATGGTTGGAGGTAAAAACTCAGATGATGTTTTCTCTCCTTATATCTAATCTAAAATTAATACCGATGCTTACTCATGGTCTATGTATCTGATATATATATATATATATATATATATATATATATATATATATATATATATATATATATATATATATATGATTTTATTTATGGAAATAAACCTTATTATATTTCAAATTGTGACATTACTTTGGTATAACTAGATATATGACAATGTATTTGTATATCGTGATAAAAATATGGGTGTATACAATACATTTTACTCACATATTATGACTTCTCACAACAGTATGAATGTATGATTACCTTTTCATAGTGGTGTATTTAATGATTAGGTTGCTTACATTAATATGGTAGCATATGGGATCTTATACATTAATATGTATTTTTGGATGTTATTTTTAGTAGTTTATTCATAATGGAAGGTTGTGTAATAATTTTGTTTTCCTATTGTATTACCACTTATATAGTATATTTGGTAGTTGAGACCTTATTCAAAATTAAGATGGTATAATTGGAAACATCATATTTATACCTAAACTTGGTAAATGATTAGATTAAATAATAAGATGCATGATATTAGTTGTGCTTAAGCAATGTGTAATGTTCAAGTTAAATTCTAATGATAATTAGTGTTATATCAAATTAATTTAGCATTAATTTTATTTATATAAAAAAAATTATAATTAATTTATGGTATTTTAAGACTAGAATTATATATATATATATATATATATATATATATAATGTAAACCTAATTATATTATTCTATAATGTAGGTTTTTAGGCTAGCCCCATTAAATAGCCTTTGCCAAGAATTATTATTTTTTAGATAAGGGTAAAGGTTGGTTTTTTGGTAGGGGTCCATACCTTGTTACAAGAGGGTGAAAACCCAGATACGCATAAAAAACTAGTTTGAGACAATTTAAACAACAAAACCAATAGTGCTACTATAAAAGAAGCCAAAAATTAGAAAAAAATAAGTGAAAGTAGATATTAGTAGTTGTGAAGCCTATTGAGGGTGTCCTTTATCTATTTAATGTTTCTATGCATGTTAAGGAGCCTGCTAGTCATGGTATTATCAATGACCTTCCCAATATGTTTTTGAATGTTGCCTCTACCTTCCTTATCTAAAATAATAGCAATATCACTAATAATATTAGCCTAGGTACCAATGATATCAACCATACTAGTAGTGATATTATCTAAATTGATGAACTTACTATAAAGGATATTAACTTTCTCATTCAAATTGTGAATCTAAATCTGAGAAGTTTTAATATTATCCTCATTGTAATCTATCTACTTTATCTTCTTTTTATAATTGTGATGGAGAATAGTCATCTACTTACTCACATCAGTGACCAAGATCCTAATATTATCCACCTCTTTATGGAAAATTTTGAGGTTGTCCTAATCCAAAGGGGTAATAAAGGAAAGAAGGCTTTGTACCATATTAGCCTTGTCACAATCAATATTGTTCCCCTATTTTGAGTGATTTCAAAAAACCATTTTATTGGGGTCCTTGTTCAAAACTTTATAAATTACCCCAACCATTTTATAATTAGATAAAGGATTCAAAGGGTTCTCAAATGGAGGGGTTAAGGAAGGATTGCTTCTTGGGGCCAAGTTTAAGAAGTATAGATGCAACAGTAAACTAATATCTTGGTGAGAGGGAGGGTCTAACCTCCCGAATTGAATTTTTTGAATAGATATTTCAAGAGAATTAATAAGAAATAATGATATACTCACCAAAATATGATGCCTAAAATGGTTCAAAAAGACCAAGTGGAAGCTTTTGATAACATGGTGCCATCCATCTAGAGTCAAGAACTATATAATGATCCTTGCAAGTTCATCGAATGGTTTAGGTAGAGAGGTTCTAAGGAAACCTCCATGGTACGGAGTTAGCTATTCATCCCCCACCATGAATGTGTCTATTTCATGTTATTTGTTGCGTTTGTTGACTTAAAACTTATAGCCTTTAGTACTGAGCTCTGTGACAAAGGAGATTATACCCTAAGTAATGGTAACATTCTTGCCTCTGATATTGGCTCTTCTATCTTTCCAAATCCAAGAAAAGTTTTGGGAAATGTGAGAGTCATGCCCTCTAACTCTATGGAGAAAATTTTCAAACCCTCTAACTTACAGATGATCCCATAACACTTTATTAGTATCCAAAGCCTTGTTGAAGGTAGCCTCTATTTTGAGATGTTTACCACCCATTCTGATGGAAACTACAATCTTAACTAAGAGAGGATCTTGCTTGAGAAAATTAAAGAAACAAGAGATATAAGTGAAAAAAGTTTAAAATGATCTTTCCAATTGAAGAGAGAGATACTTGTGATCTTCTCAATGATTAAAATCCATGTCCCAGTGTGATATAAATCACAACAGAAAAAAGTGTCCTTGTGACTAACACATGCTTGTCTCATTATGAAGTTGAATGATGAAGTGCTCGGGCATGATTTTTGAATAAATCTATCTAAGGAGTTGGTTAATTTGAACACCAACATTAGATAAGAGATTAGCTAGTTGGTTTCCATCTCTATAGACATGTGAAATTTTAGTCTCAATAGGAGAATTACATAATATAAGGCATTCGTTAATAAAATGTTTAATGTTACAAATAGGATTGGAGGAGTTATTGAGACACCTTATGATGTTTAAAGAATATCCTTAAATTTGGAGCTTGTTAATACCTAAATCTTTAACAAAGTGTAGACCCCAAAGAGTAGCAAGAGATTCAGCATAATGATTTGTCTAGATTCCCATGTTGCCAATATAGACAGAAATAAAACCACCTTTGATATCTCTGAAGACTCATCCCCCTATAGTAATTATTAAATTACCTTTTGAAGCTCCATAAAATTTAATTTTTATCCAACCTGAAGGACTTTTCCATTTTATAGTTTTTATGTAGTTAATATTATCCATAGTAGAAGAGTATAAAACTAAAGAAATGTTCTATTTGATAGCAATATCCTCTTCAATATTAGAAGGTTATTGGTCTTCCTTGATTTTATAAATGGAAATATTTTATCTAATACTAGAGAAAAGAATGATACTATCTTGATTATTATTGATATAAGTTTCTTTAAAAATTCTATTATACCTCTCATGCCAAATGGTCCATATAGTATGGGGAAATGACAACTTCCAAAGCATTTTCACTCTTTTATTCTTGAAAGGAGATTTCCATTATTTTAAAGAATATTAGATATTGTTCGGTGTGACCCACTAAAGATTAACACTTGAAAGAACATTATTCCAAAGAGTAGTTGTAAAAGGGCAATGAATAAAAAGATGATTAGTCATTTCCTTATGCTAGGAATTATTGATAGAGTATGTTGTTTAATTTTTCCTGAATCTAGGATTTCTTATACTATATGTGAGCCTAACCATCTAATTTTAATCTTACATAATTTTTTTACCTACTATCATAAAGTAGAACCTTACTTCCTATTGATAATTCCTTAATTTGTATATGCTAATCATGCCATCATTTTTTTTCCATTAATATTCTTCATCCAACTCATCTAACTCTATTAGTCCCTCTTTTATTTTTTAGTTTCATTGATTCTATACTTCACTGCTAATTATAAACATGGTAAGATGAATTCAATAAGTACCATAGCTTCTAGTCAGCAACACATCAGGTAGAATTGATAACTTTGTAAGTGTTTTCTAGGTTTTATGGTAATCCCATAATACCATAGGACTATTAGTGTCCCAATCTAGTGTCTCCATGATACTAATTTTGGTCAACACTTTCTCTAATACTTTATTGAAATCTTATGTAATAAAATTCACTTAGGGATGTTATGGGTTACTCTTTTATGTGTTATCATGAAATGCTACAACAATTTATTTATTTTCTTATTCAAAAAATCTTTCCCTTAGTTGTTTATTATGTTAAGTAGATTCATCAATATTTTTATAATTTTCTCATATTAAAATTTAGCTAAATTTTTGTGGTACAATATTTTTTGGGTATTGTATCTACCCTTCTTGTTGTATACTCAATCCTAGTGATTATAAATCTTGAATTACTTGTCTTAGTTATCAAATCTATTAGAAGATGATCCATATCATGGGGCCTAGGACCAAGTGTGTGGGGGAAAATCAAGTTTGGTTGTGCAAAGTGAATGATTAAATCTAATTTAGATAGAAGTAACCAAACACAATTAATAAAGCATAAGTCTTATTTATAGGAAATAAAACTTCTATTCACTAATGGTGAATATGGAAAATTGGTACAATGTACTATAGTGCATGTATTATAGAGTAGATACATGAAGCATGTTATCTATGTTATGACTATGTAAAAAGAATCCACCTTTGCTAGATGTGTATATTAAATATTTATATAATTAAAATACAAGAGTAGTTAAAACTATTAATAATTACCAATAAGATGGTTACAGTGGTTCATCTTCCTTATTGGATGATATTTTATGAACCTCCTAGAGTATGTGGATAGGTTGAGTTGACACATAGATGTGTTGTGTAATCTAAGAAGTTGAAGAGTCTTGAGATTATAGGGAACATAAGATTAAGGCATGTGGATCTATGAGATATGAGGGACACATGAGTCAACAAGTAGGGGAGAAAGTTAATGTAGAGTCATACGACATGCGAGGGTGAAAAATTTGGTGAGAAGTCATAGGACTTGGTATGATGCTATGAGATATGGAAAGGTGAGGTGCATAGCTATGATCTAAGGTGACTACTACGCAAAAGTCTAAAATTTTTCATGGGCCTTTTGATAAAGGTTTTCATCTAAATTTATGTAAAGGAGTGTGAAAAATTGGGTAAGACATACATGAAATGTACATAAGATCAAATGAGAAGTGAAATTGATGGCATATAAGCTATGTATAGATTATTTGGCCTGTCTTGGAGAGCAATGGTCTCCATTGAATTGGTACATAATTATAATTTTTTTACTTGAAGTTACTTTAAAGTATACCATTTGTATTAATTAATGAATTTTTCAACCTTAACCACTCTAAAAATTTGATGGGTACCATGGAAATTGCATGTATCTATCACTTCAATGATTTAGGCCTTCTTTATAGGGCATAAAAGTGTGAGATCCAAATTAGAAGGATGTTGTTGCATTATTGGCTCAAGAAGTAGTAGAGTGTAAGGTTTGAGAAGTTCCATGTTGAAAAATGGGTGCATGCCTAAGTACTAAGGTAGATCAAGAATGAAAGTGTTCTCACCAGCTACATCTAAAATAGTGTAAGAACCATAGTGCCAAATTTTGATCTTATGATGTGGACTTTTGATGTGGTATTTCTGAAGTTACAACCAAACATTATCACCAACAAAGAATACATGAGGTGTGTGATGTGTGTCATGGCTCTCTTTGTATTTTACTTGGGTGTAAGATAGAATCTTTTGAACTTGATGGTGAATAGACTGAATGTGATGTATAAAATTCTTAGATTTGTCTACTTCCCATTCTTGTGTGCATGAATTAGGGCTTGTTGGTGCATGGTAAGAGATATCAAGAGGTGATGAAGGTTGAAACCCAAGACATGTATGGAATGAATTATGGATAGTAGAGTTATGAAGCACCCTATTGTAGCCATGTTAAATGTATAGGAGATTGTCATCCCAAGTGTGATCATGTGCATTATTGTACATTCATAGAAGATGGGAAAGTGTGTGATTGACCATTTTAGTTTGCACATCTATCTAAGGATGAAAATATATTGATTGATCTAATTTTGTACCCATAAAATATATTGATCATAGTGGTGTTGGTGCTTAAATAAGAGGCATCTAGATTAGTGTCATCCATCAATGTGGGTCTTGATGTAGATCGGGTGAACAAAGATTATTCTATGTAGTATTTAGAATCATCATGGGTGGATGAATGATGGTAATAGCACCACTTATCACCAAACTTATTATTTTTTCCTTTGTATAAAGCAAAATACATTGTGGCATTTGATTGTTGAATAGTCTTCTTATGTTTTTCTTCTTTGAGATAAGTGTGATTTGTTAATTTTATGTAGAAGCATGTGATGTGGATTTATACATAGGTAAGGACTTATGAACTAAATAAGATGAAGAGGGGGCACAATGATTAATCATTACCTTGGCTTCCATTTTGGTGGCATTATGATATGCTTTCCCCAACATGTTAGAAGTAAAAAAATCCATCTTCAGATGGATGTAAGGTGAGAGTCCACTAATGTACTTCAACACCTTACATGACTCATCTAGGTTCTCACATAGGTATGTAGATTAGTCATGGAATATGTTGATGTAATCTTCTATGAACTGATATTTGTGTTGGCATAATTTCTAAAACTTGATGTATTCATCCTTAAGGTGGTGTAAATGGTAGGATTCCTACTTCAATGCATTAAAAAAAATTCTTCCAAGATTTGATTGGAATGCACTCTTAGGTACATTGTACACTAAAAACCTCCCACTAGTGAACCACCAAAACAAACATCTTCATCACTATAAAGGTGATATTCTTAGCCTCAGTGAAGTGATTTA
Source organism: Torreya grandis (assembly GCA_037957365.1). Classification (NCBI taxonomy): domain Eukaryota; kingdom Viridiplantae; phylum Streptophyta; class Pinopsida; order Cupressales; family Taxaceae; genus Torreya; species Torreya grandis. Next base: position 1,233,221 of record JARHVA010002730.1, read on the forward strand.
TTGAGAAATGCACGTCAAGTTATCGAATTTAGGCATCCAATGCTTTGGCATCAATCTTGCCTTCAAACAAAGGGATATCAAGATTGACTTATAATTTAAAGGAGGTTTATTGTTGAAAATATTATTGAGAAAAATGTGGAGGTGGTTTAGAATATGTCATGTTGAATTTTACTAGTAAGTCATAGAATTGGCTAAAAAGTGTTGTGTACTGTGCCTCTAGATCATCATCAATGAGCTTTTAAAATTCTAGTACTACCTTAAGTTGCTTATAGGTGTCAACCATCTTTATTTCTCTATGGAATTATTTTATCTATTATAAAATAGAACTGGTTGACAAACCTTCTTTCTTGAGTTACGATCATGTGTTTATAATCATAGAATTAGGATGGAGCTTTCTACTATGATACTAATGATCTGCACCATAGGGCCCAAGACCAAGTATGTGGGGGATAATAGATTTTGGTTATGTAGAGTGAATGTGGAAATTTAATCTAGATAATTTTAAACAAACACATTCAATGGAGCGTAAGTCTTATTTTTTATAAATGAAACTTCTATTCATTAATGGTGAATAGGCAAAATTGGTATAATGTGCTATATTGCATGTATTACAAAATAGATACATGGAGCATGTTATATATGTTATGGATATATAAAAGAAATAACATTTTTAAGATGTGTATATTACATATTTATACAAGTAGAATACAAGAGCAATTACAATTATTGTCAGTTACCAAGAAGATGGTTATCGTGGTTCATCTTCTAGGCTAGATGACGGTTCAAGAACCTGTTAGAGCACTTGGATAGGTTGAGTCAACATGTAGATGTGCTATATAATCCAATAAGTTGAAGTGTCTTGAGATTTTAAGGTGAAAAAGAGAAAGGCACATGGATCTATGAGTTATGAGAGGTGTGAGAGTCAATAAGTAAGAGCATAAGTCAGCATAGAGCCACAAGGCATACAAGGGTTAGGAAGTCAGAGAGTAGATGTAGGACTTAACATGATACTATAAGATATAGAAAGGTGAGGTTTGTATTTTCAATCTAAGGTCACCATTACATGAAATTATATAATCTAGCACAAAAATTGTGTAAAATGTTGTTATCCAACTTCATGAAAAGGGGCATGCAAGATTAGGTGAGACATGCACGCACTATGCAGAAGAGAAAATGAGGAGTGAACTCAATTACATAGAAGCCATGTAGATATTAGTACTAATAAAATATAGGCATTAATGTAATTCAATCATGAATATTTTATTTAGACACCCTTGTGTGCCTCTTAGAAGAGTATAGGCCACCATAGTCCTACTAGAGTAATTATCTTCACAATTCCATCCCCTAAGTTATGATTAATAGCTACCATCATGTTTTTTTATAAGCATTGAATCTCTTTAATGCCTTAAATTTACCATTATCAAGACTTGATCTCTTCCTTTATTGTATAAGACTCATTTTATGAATGTGAATGGGAATTCTTGAATTATTAGTCACCTATGTTTTATATTTTCATACACTTTAGGGAACTCCCATGTTACAAAAAAATTAAAAATACTTTCCATCTCTTGAGTTGTTACTTCTATGTGGAATAATTTTTCCCTAGGGAACTCATCATCAATTAGATATGTATCATTGCTTGTAGTAATTCTTGATAGGTAATATGGCCCATTATTGGCATTTCATGGCTTCATTATAATTTTGAGATCAAATTCCTCGAATAATATCAACCATATATATACTTTACCCCATATCACTAGTCTATATATTAGATATTTTAAGGTTTCATGATCTATGTAACATAAAAATGGATTAGGCAACATATAATGTTAAATTTTTTGGAGGGCATACACCATCACCAATTCCTCTTTTTATATAATTGAGTAGTTTATCTTTGATCTTCCAAATTTTCTAATTGTGAATGAAATTAGATGATTTATGTCCTATTATTTGTGCCAATTTAAGGCCTATAAATACCCTTAAAGCATCAACATGTACATGCAATGGCATCTTCCAATAAAAAACCACAATTGGTGTGTTGGCAATCTTTTTTTTAGAGTGTTGAATGTATCTTAACATGATGTCCATTTTATTGCTTGATTGTTCTTTCTCTTCAACAATTTTTATAATGTTGTAATTATTATCACATATTTACTTATAAACGTATAATGATAACTAATTTAACCCAACAATGTTTTGACATCTTTTTTGATACTGGGTGGGGGTAAGTTTTTTATTATTGTTAGTATTAGAGCATCCACCATGTTGATGCCTCTATGTGTATCAAAGGTGATCTTAGTGTTTAAGAAAACTTCTAATTTTATAATTCTTAGAATTCATGGCATGAGTAGTAGGTTTTTGGTAATCTAGTTACCTATAGTGAAATAGAGGCAAAGCAAGTTAAACTATTCCATAAATTTATATCAATTGGTGGTTAGGAGCCACCATGGTCCTTGTGAATTTTGTAGTATCTATGATGATCTTAGTGAGTTATAACCAAAGCTATACATTAAATAATAATCTAAGTGAGTATTTACAATGAGATTTAAACTAAAGTGATTTGGTTAAAAAAGGAGCAAAAGAGAAGGGTAGGGAAAAAAGAGAATATATGATTGGTGATCCTTGAATTGAACATTAGGAAAAAGTTTCAATAATAAATGAACATACATTTAACCAATATATAATGAAAAATAACGTAATCTAAGATTTCACTATACACCAAGCAAACTTCTAAGGACAATATGAAGGGATACAAGTAAGAACTAAATTTTATACAAAGGTTTTTACTACATTCGAATAACATTTGCACATCTTAATGCAGAACAAATGAAACAAAGAAAATTCAAGATCATTCAAATAATATAGCATAAACACAAATTATAAACCTTGTATCAAAAGATGTAAATTTAGAATTCATGAAACCATTGAAATTCAAGACTTGGAACAAGTAATTGAGAGAGAAGTCATGAAATAATTGACACAAACAAACTTGGACAAACTTTTTAGTATTCCTTGTCTATATTAATTGCTCCAAATCATACAAGTTTTGCTCAAAACTCCCTCTCTTTTTATGAATGACAATATTCATTTTATATAATTAAAGGAAGTATGTTTGTCAATCATATCAAATTACAAGTGTACAAGTGTAAGGAAATTATTCTTTCTAAAAATCTCTAAAATACACTAAAATTTTCCAAGTAGACTAACCTATACACAAATATGCTAAAAAACTAGCATATGCCTTTATAAAAAATATTCCTAATTCAAATATTAAAATGTTCTTACAAATAGGACTATTAATTATATGGTGGGCCCATTTTTGAAGGGCTCACCTATTGTTCTTGGAGAAGCTCCATAGCTCTTTGATCTTGTTATTTGTCAAGATCCAAATCTATAACTAGATTTAGGAGACAGACATCATCTTGATAAGCTAAGTCATCAAAGTCAATATCATCTCTTTCCATAGCTTCCTTGATGCTCTTGGATTCTACAATATTTTCCTTGATAGTGAAGATCATGCCCATGATTCTGTTATTGTCACTACCAGATTGGCCTTGGCTTTTGCTTCTCACTTACTACATCGCCAAAGTGACTCGATGCTTATATTATTCATCATCAGTGATGCCCAAGGCTATATAATTCATAGGATTAGTCAATATAGTTCCAAGGAATTGCTTAATTCTAGTAATTAGCTCTTCATCATCCCTTATGAGTCTATCCAAGCCTTTTGACCAAACACTTAAACTCTAGATCTTATCAACCACTATCCCCAATATAGATTTTAAGTGGGCTAGGATAATGGTTTTAAATTTAGGAATTCTATCCCTAATAAATATGCTAATGAGGTCCCTTATTTTGTCTTCAAAATCTTTCCATTGAGCCATCAATCCTTTAGCTATCTCACTTTACTGGCTCAATGCATCTTGTCTTAGCTTCATTAAATTCAAGGAGTCAAACATGTCAAAAAGGGATGCTTAAAACATATTTATTATGGCCTCAAGAATTGATAGGATAACCTAGGTCTCTAGATTCTCCTTTTCCTTCTCCAAGTTATGTATCCTTTGCTTCATACCTTTTATCCCTACTCTTATCTGAGCTAAATGGGCCTCAGGTAGGCTTTCTATGTCTTCCTCATGAATGGGATGTTCACCAAGCTACTATCCTATAACTAGAGTTAAGACTACAAATGGCTCAACCTTTTGAAAGGTGAAATCCTCACCTCCAACCATGTATTCTTGATGGTGATTCTCTCCAACCCTATTGGTTCTGGGTTAAACTGCACACTAGTTGATGACTTTGTTACTTTAGGAGTTTATAGAACCTCCATCCTTTTACTTCTTGATGCTCTTAGAGTGTTCATTTATGTGTCAATTGATCCTATTATGGAAACTATTCTTATTTCTTCCTTCTCCTTCATCAAATCCAATAACCATGGCTTGATTTCTTATGGACATCAATGTTAATTATTTGGTTTAAGGCCCAAGAATGGGACAAGGTGGGAATCTTCTACATCTTACCATAGACAAACCATTCAAGGATAATGGGTCCATGAATGGGGTATTTATCACTGAACAAATTGACCTCACTCATGGGGTAAGTGAATGTCAGGTTGGGCTTATTTCTCTCAACTATGACCAATGCCAATTCTACTTTCCTTTTCTAGGCAGGTGATACTAGGACTAATTCCAAAGCAACTTCTTTCCCCTTGTCTTGTTCCACTTCCGCATCTTGGGTTTGGGGTTCCTCTATTTTTTCCTCTTCATCCTCTGATACATAAGATTTATTAAGCACCCTAAGTGCATCTTCTACCATTTCATTTAGTTCTAAGACAATCATATCTAAGTATTCTACTAGAGACTTTGGTCTAGTAAGAGGGATTGAGATGATCCTTCCCCAAGTCTCTCTTTCAACTTTTATTTTCTAGGTCCTTATGTTATTTGTCCCTGGGGTTGTTGTAGTGGTTGATATAGAGGGGGGTTTAAATAGGGTCTAGGAGATAAGTGATATTTTAAGGGCCCTATTTTCCATATCTCACATGATGGATTATCATTTGCTCTGATCAACCTGGGTTCCAACTTAAAGTTGTGTCTCTTCATTCTAGCTAATACCTCTAGGAAACTAGAGGCCCTAATGTAGAATGGGTCATTAACCCCAAGTTGATGCTCATGTACCTTATTTATGTTCTTGGACTTCAGATGCTAGGTGATCACCCCATTAGGGTCCTAGTGCTTGAAATCATCTTTTTGCAAGGTGAAGGAGTCCCTATGTCTAAAAATTATATTCACATGCTCCCAATTTTTTGAAACAATCTTGTTGATTGTCAATGGAAAGGGATGGGGAAGGCCTTTCCTCTTTTCCTTGAAAAATCCATCTATATTATGAAGTTAGTAATCCACTTCTTGTTCTAAAATATTGGTTAGAATATAGATGGGTAATCTAAAGGGCTATGTCAAAGTTACTTTAATTATTATGATGGTGCAATCAAGGTAGAACCAAATATCCCCTATCAACTCCTCATACTTATTAATTAATGGGTTAACCCTGATCATTGGAATTCTTGTGATAGCTTCCACTAGGGCTGGATAAACATAATCACACATGATTTGCATGTTATGTTTGTATTTGAAAATGTGAAGTTTGGAATAATGATGGGAGATAGTAGGTCTCCCATCAAGAGACCAATTCTTGATATTTTGGATTTGGGTAGAAGCTAAAAGGGCATCCAATAGATAATACATCATGTAAAACTATTTACTTATTTTCTTCTTGATTATTGTGAATTAGGATTTTAAGTGGATGTTGATCATCCCACCTAATGGTGGAGTGAGTCCTTTCTCTACTATGAAGTAAATGCATAATACCAAAATTTTTGTAATGTGTGTGATAGAGGGGGATATGCATAACCTATTTATTAAGGTTATAATTATCCTAATTCCCTCACTAAATTAGATAATTGGTATTCTACATGTGGGGTCCTAGACAACGTGGTTCTTAGTGAGCAGCCATGGGACCAAGATTGTGTTTAAATTGTGCTCTCCAGTCCACTTTTTTATGGTGGTTAGGTCTATTTGTGGCTTACATAGTTTATAGTATCTATCAAAAGCTAGAGGATAAATGTAGGCTACTATTTTTAATGTATGTTCATGTATAATCTAATCATTCTCATTTTTAGAATCTTAGAAAAGAGGGTAAAGGACATCAATGCAATGAATTACCTCAATTTTAGTGGTAGCATAGTGCAGGCTAGTCATCTGAACAAAAACTAGGTCATTGTATTTCCTCATAATGGTTGCATTCTTCTACTCCTCCCTTGTCAAAGCTTGCATCTCCTCGATGGTCTAAAAGAGTTCTGACCAATTCTGATTACCATTGTTCAAAGCTATAATGTCCAAGTTTTGTGTCTTTTAAAAACCTCCCCTCATTATCTAATGTCAAGTACAACTCATTCTTGTCCCTTTTGCAAAAGTTAAAATTGCTTACCAAATGAATTTCAAGCAGTATCTGAATTAACTTGTTTTTGCTTATATCACAATTGAATCTTTTCTTAGTTTGATTATGATCAATGTAATTTTAAACTAGGGATTTTATGGATTCTTAGGGATTTATTGGAGATCTAATGGTAGTGGTAATCTAGACTTAGGCTCATTCATGTCTCAAATTTGATTGAGACCTGGGCCTTTATACTTTTGCCTTTTTGAGCATAGAAAATCTTCAATTTTCTCATTTTGTGCTTACATGGTACCCATGTGGCATCCATTTGACAAGTTTCATGAAATTTTTCATAAATTCCTAGAGGGACTAGTCATTGTATTTTGAAAATCCAACTTTTCTTTCACATCATTGGATCTTTGTTCAAGGATCAACGTGGGTCATTGATTGTGATCACAGGGCTCTAAAATCATTAGTTACTTTATGTCAATCCTGGTGATTGTGACACTTGGAATCTTTATAGGCCTCTTGGGCTTTATGTTCTATATAGTGGATGCATTCTTGCCATGTGTCATTCTTATAGACCTTTGAGGGCTCATTGAAAAGTATCTAGAAGCTAAGCTCCATCTAATCATCCCCTCACAAGCAAGCACAAAGCATTGATATTAATCTAAGTAGATGCATGTGATTGGTCTGATGGATCAAATGTTTTAGACTCACCAGGTCCTTCACTCTATCCAATCAATATCCATGATGAAGCATGGGCCATTGATACTACAAAAGGGAGTGAAATTTTATTAACATCATGATAAATGAAAGGACTTAGGCTTAAATACTTTAGATAAGGTTTATTTTTTTGGGTGAATATTTTTTCACTAGTTGACTAATGGAAAAATAAGTGCATCAACCACAGCATGAGGAGATTTATATAGGTAAATGGATGTGGTGGCCACAAACAGATTGAGACAAATCTCTCCTCTCATCAAGGGGAGGTTCCTTATAAACTATAATATACTATATATATGCTAAAAATACACATAGGGGTGAAATCATACCATCTATCTCTCTTTTTTTAGAGATGATGTTCAAAGATAGGGGAGAATTATGATGTGATTACTAAAAATGCACTTCTCTTCTTTCAAAAGTGATATCCAACAAATAGTAGGATTCTTACTAGTTAGTAATAGAAACTAGAAGAAACCAATGAAAACACAAAGTCTTTCATTGTCCCTTCCACTGATTAGGACAATGGAATATAGTATTTTGAATCATAGCTCAAAGTCTCCACTTCAACTACAACAGAGTAAAGGATAATGAAGGATAAAGAGAGATCAAAGTCTCTCTAGTATCCTTTACATAAAACATAGACTAAAGACAATTATGGTAGCATAAATTATCCCATAGTCGGCTTCAAGACATCTTCCAGCTTACTTCCACTTATTCTACTTGTTTGATTAAATGGACAAGACTGTATTTAGGAAAAAGACATAAGAACAATTTCCTAGATGACACAAGCTTATTCCAACACAAAGTTTGAAAGGTCACTTGCTTTCTCATTCATTTAAAAAAATATGATTAACAGTTTGAACTCAAAGTCTCAAGATTTCCTTTCAATTTTGGGTAGAGCTTTACTTCTGATAACAAAGAGATCTCCTTTATACAAAATGGGAGTTTACAATATATAGCATTCCAATAAAGACTTTGGGCACTTCTTTTTATGAAAATATCCCATGCTAAATTAAATGCCTTGAATATTTGTGAAAGGGCCATGCTGAAATAGGTCAACAACATTGACTTTGGTGTTCTAAATTATCTCAAATGTCCCTTCCTCAGCATGGGTTGTCTAGTGGTCTTAATGCTACTTACATGGATGTCTATTAACCTTTACTTAATGTAGAAAAATAGGTCGTGTCCTTGAATTTTTGTGTTCCCTGATGTCTACTTGGTGGACTGTTCCACCTACTAGAATAACTCCCCTACAAATATTTCTAAATTTCCTATAGTTGTTTCCCCCTTCATTTCCATGTTTTGTCTTTCCTTGATGATCTGATCTCTTAGGGCTACCTTCTCACTTTTTGCTAGTCTTTCATCTCCTTTCTGGGCTGGTCGCTGAACTTTTTCTCAAGTCTTTTGAAAATCAATGGCTATTCCATTACCCTAAATTTGACATTCATAAAGACATCATTGGTCACTTTGAACCTCTTTTAACCTTGAACCTTGAACCTTTAACCTTTTTGGTTCAATGGTTCAATGTTTTTGTGAAGGGTCGCATTCGCTTTCTTTTTCTTCTTCAGTTGAACCATTTTTTTGAACTTCTTTTTGGAATCTTTTGCTTCACCCACTTGTTCAAAGCTTCTATTCAAACTTTGAACTCTTTGAACCCTTTGAACCTTTGAACCATTTTGGTTCTAGGTTCAACGGTTCAATGTTTTATTCTCTTTCTTTGAAGCCTTTTATTCTCTAAGTCTATCAAACTTATTGAACTCATTGAACCTTGAACCTTTTGAACCATTTTGGTTCAAGGTTCAACAGTTCAACGATTCAATCTTATTTATTTGATTTCTTCAAAGCTTCAAACTCTTTGGATTTTCTAAGTCCATCTAAGTCTTTTAAACCTTTGAACTCATTTAACCTTTTGAACCTTTTAACTATTTTGGTTCTAGGTTCAACAATTCAATGGTTCATTCTCTTTCTTTGATTCCTTCTTTTCTTTAAGTCTTTCAGACTTATTGAACTCATTGAACCTTGAACCTTTGGACCATTTTGGTTCAAGGTTAAATGGTCCAATGATTCATTGTTAACTCTTCTAAGCCTTCTTTTCTTTAAGTCCACTAAAGTCATTAAACCTTTGAACCTTGCGAAGGTGGGGTTCAATGGTTTAATGGTTCATAGTGGTTCATTCTAGTTGTTTGAAGCCTACCATTAAGTATTTTGATTGAACCTAGGTGTTAAACCATCCTAAAAACACTAAGGAAAAGCCTTAAGTATTTTGAACTTATTTTGAAGAAAGCTCACCTGTTGAACCTATGACTTCCTTAGCTGAAAAGGCTTGAATATTTGGAAAACTCAACTACTCAGAACATTTTGAAAGAAAGAAAGAGAGCATTTTGGCCTGCAGGACCAAAATGGTTAGTATGTTGTCCACAAAAACAAGTGATAAATTTTGGGAATAATATATTTCATGTTTAATAAACATGTTATAAACTTTAGGCTAAATTATTCTATCCTAAGTTTTTATAATGCATATGAAGGGGACCTAGGCTAAAGTTCTTAGGCTAAGGTTTATGTTGTGTTTAATAAACACAACATATACTTTAGGCTAAGATATTTATGCTAAGTTATTAGAACATGTCTGAATGGGGGCCAAATGATAAAAGGACCATCTTTTAGGTTTTGACCTAGGGTTTCATCATGTTAATAAACACGATGAAACCTTAGGTTAAAATCATTAAGATAATTTTTATACCACAAAGGCATTTTAAAATAAGATTTAATATAAGTCTATAGTCTAACATTTACTGCATTTAAATAAATGTAATTGGATACTTAGGAAATAGACTTAGATTAGAACTATGTCTATAAATACTTAGATCATGAGGCCATTTTATCATTTAAAATTTAAAGATCTTAAATGTTTAAACATATTTTGAGGGGTCCCATTGATATAAAATGAAATCCATGATATTTTAGCAACATTTTTAGATTATATCTTGGTATTAATCAAAATAATTGATTAGCTTAAATTTGACAGTCTCGTGGATGTTAATGATAGCCCCATAGATGTTAAATAATGGTCACAAGAATGACAAATTTAAGTTAATAGACCATTAGGTTTAATGGGATTAAATTTGAAAATCTCATAGACATCAATGATGGCCTTGTGGACATCAAATGATAGTTGCATGAATGTTAATTTTAAGCTCATGAAACCCTTCTGGTCCATAGGCCTTGGATTCCATATTCTCTATTGGATCAATCTCCACAATGAAGCATGGACCATCGATCAAGATCTAAGTAGTTGCACACCATTGGTTCATTTTAATGTGTGGGACCCTTTGTTATAAAGCTTTGAATGTGGGAGTGCCACATGCTAATTCTATGGGGATTCTTAATCTTTTAAATTTTTATTGTTGCATTCACTTCATTTGATCAATCTACATGATGAAGTGTAGACCATTGATCAAGATCTAGATGCTTTTACATGATTGGTTGTCTTTCATAAATATTACAATCATAGCATAGGTTTTATTCTAAGGTTTCATTGTATTAATAAATACAAGGATACCTTAGGGTAAAACTTAGGCTAAGTTCTCACTTAATAAAAGAGGCCCTTTAAATTTATTGATGATCTCACACCATTCGATCATTGGTCACAATGAAGCATGGACCAATGATCATGATCCTGATGATCTTATAGGATTAGTTCATTGGATCAAAAATTTGATTTTTCAATATTTTTCACTCCATTAGATCATTCCTTGTGATAAATTGAGGTCAACTAGATCTGCAAAGAAGTAAGGAATTTAAGTTAGGACGTGGGTAAATAAGAACTTAGGTTAAAAATTTAAAACTAAGGTCTTGTTCATGTTAAGAAAACATGAATGGCACCTTAGGGTTAAAAATTTAGGCTAAATTTTTAATAAAGGGAACTAGGGTAAATTTTTTAATAAAAGGGGCCATGCTAAAATAAAAGGACCCTACTAACATAACATTAGACTACATTGGAGATATAAGGAACAAAGGGGGAAAATAAAAGGGACTAAGTATAATTTTTAGGCTAAGGTTTGGTCATGTTAAGAAACATGACCAAGCCTTAACATGAAAATTAGGGCTTAATTCTAAAGTAAATTTGACATATTCCTGCCAAATGCATTCTCACCAATATTTGAATTTGAACTAGGGGTTTAAGTTAGGGTTCGCTGAAAGGAGGGTTTCATTTCATGAATCCAATTGTGACCTTATTTAGAACAAAGGCTATCAAATCCTGGATAGAGATAATCTATGAAAATATCAGCATGATATATTAAAGGGAGCTCTATGAAACCTACAATCTTAGGACATGAGGATAAACTATTAGCATCATTAGGCAAGTTTCAAATAAGACCATGATCAAATGGGCCAATTTCACTAGGCATGGATAATCTTCAAATCATAATAAAGAGCAAAAAATTGAGATCTTAGCGCTAAGGCTAAAAATAATCACAAGGGTCCCTATTTTTTAGAAATGGGGGTATGTTGACCTCAACACACCATTAATCCTTATTTACATATAATATCTCCTATGAAAGGTGTTGTAAAGGCACATTTAAAAAAAAATCAATGATCTATTTAGATATATAAATATTTTTTACATCAATAGTAGTGTTTACATGTGATCCATTTAATAACCCATATACTAACCAATTTTCCAAATATACTTCTAAAAATTCATGGATGAACTCCCTAAAATCATTTTCCATTATGTGGTTGAACACTACATATGCTTTTTTAGTCTAAATGGCATGGTTGTATATATTCATGGATGATCTACATTCTATCATGAATATTTTTTTTATCCCTATATTTTAGTGTTATTTTAGCTTGGTGTATCTTGATAAATCAATATTAAAATAGTATATCTCTCTTCTTTCCACATTTTATATAAAATCCTTCACAAATGGTGTAGGGAATGATCATGCACACCTATTTTGTTCAACACTCTATAATTAACACAAATCCTTCTCTCTTTTTATGATTATATATCACTATGGAACTTACCTACTCTGAATCCTCAATTCATGTGAATTGTGGCCCACCAATAATTTATTTAATTATTTATTCACTTTAACTTTTACATTGGGTTTTAGGTAGTAAGGTATATTTTTGAGTGGTTTCAAATATTATTTGACTTGAATTTTTAGTTTTTTAGATTCTTATTTTATTCCTTTTAGTTCTATGAATGTTGTACTGAATAGATCATCAAATTGTCTTATCAATTTAATCATTTTCTCAATTTGCTCCTTAGCCTAGTATTTCTTTATCCTTGCTAATTTTGGGTCTTCTTTTGTGGATAGATTTTCCTCCCATATATTGAGCAGTTGAAAGAAGTATTGTGTTTTTTATTCATATATCTTAATAATATATTAGTTCCCTTCTTCAATATCTAATTTTAAGTTTTCTAATCTATTTTTTATTCATCTAGTTCCTTTTTTTATTACATTTCTATTTTGGGCCATATCTTATTTAAACATCATGTAGAAGAATAGTAATTATATGGATATTAGTGGTTCCTTATAATTTCTTTTCTTTTTGGTGATGTACCCCATGGGTCCCAAATAATCTATATTTCCCATTCCTATATTTTTAATTTTTATCTTACTAAATTTTGAGATTGCATTATCTTCAAGCATGATTATGAATGTTTTTAGTTTCTTCAAATCATGATAGAATCATTTATCTAGATCCCAAAAGTTAAAGGTCCTACTAAATTCAGTATTCAATTTCTCCTAATCTCTAATTTCTTTCCATGTCTCATGATGCACGTACCATGATCTTGGTAAAGTTTATAAGGTCTAATATTTTTGGTATTCATATTATTTTATCTATTTATTATTTATTAGTCTAATGTATTTTTTAATTCATAATATAGAGTTTTGGACTATATAAGCATGTATTTGATAATCTCCCTAAAATATCATTATTTTATGTCATGTTTTCAAAAAAAACCTTGAAGGTTATTTAGTTTGGTATGCTCTCTTTCCAAGTATACCATCACCTCGATGAATTTATGGTTAATTTATAATTAGTATCCTTCTTTCACATCTCTTCCTCAAGAAATAAACTTACCATTTGGTTTAGGTATTCATCCACATTGCCTATGCTACTAAATGTTGGTCATTTTGAATTTGAGGATCCTTTTTCAATCCAAAAATAGTATGTTATTCTATGATTTTAGTTTTGGAGTTGTGGTGGCTCATGGGGATAAGTATGGTATCATTTTTATTTATACAATATTTTTGCATTTTTGTTTCAGGCTCATCATATAGCTGTGTTTTAATGTCTGCATTGGATTCAGTTTATAATTCCTTGATTTGTAGTAGTATTTTTTCTTTATCTTTAGGATCATAATCCTGATTGAGATCAACTAATTTATTAACAATATATACTACTAGTATCTCATCATAATAAATTTTATATTATTCCAACTATATCTCATCCATCCAAGTTGCTAACATGTCCATTTCCAAAATAAAATGTATTTCTAGCTTGTTCTCTTCATATGAGATATCCTCATCTTAAAAATTGAAAATTCTATTACAATATATGAATCATTCTAAATTTCACAGTGAAGGGCATCACATATTTAATTTTTATGTAGTTATAACATTAAAATATAATTTCCTTTTTATTCCCATAAATTTTATGCGTACTCTTCTAAGTGTTCCTATAGGTGTTTTCTGGGTTCCATCTACCATGGCTATATCAAAAGTTTCCACATACAACTATAGATTTTCAAAATACTCCCATGTACTCTTGGGTAAGATATTTATTTTTTCCCATAAATCCAATAATTTCTTTTTCACTTGCCCATTTATTTTGGCATCAATTGAAATTGATTTTTTTTTCAAATTTTTATTTTTTCTAATACATTTTTCTTTGTTTTTTCTATCCCCTTTTCCACTCTTCACTATATGTTCCCTCTCTTACATGTTTGAATACTTGTATAATTATGTTAGTTTATCCAATAGTCCCTACTTATTGATTAGTTTCAACATTTTTTTGAAGTCTTCTATCTCTTATTCCTCAAAATAAGTTATTTTCTCTTTATCCTTATATTATTTCTCTTGAATTATTTTCTTACTTTTTTTGAATACCACATCATGTTGATGTGTAATTCATTAATAATAATTGTAATCTTAATATGAGTAATCCTCAAAATAATTTACATTTTATTTTATTATACTAGTGGTAGTTCCCATATGGGTGGTTATGACCACTCGTAGTTTGGGTTTCAAAATTTGTATGTCAAAACTTTTATTTATATGTGTCTCATTATTTTTTATGGTAGCTTCACATTATTTTAAGATTTATGATATTAATATACTCTAAATTTATAATTTATATTTATATTATAATTTATTAAATTACAATATCTTCTTGATCTTGTGACATCATCCCATAGGTTCAAAAGCTTTTGGTACATGTTTACAAATTTTGCTACCATTGGTCAAAGTTGATTATGTGTAGGTTTTCAAGAAGGTTAAATTCATGGAATGATGATTAAAAAATGTATAAAAAACATTATAAAACCATAAAAATCCAAAACCATTCTCATTAACATCTCATAGGTCCAAATTTTGACAAAGGTATCTTCTGTTCCTCTAAATAGCTAGTTGCAAACTAGTGAAGACAATTTTCAAATGTTCATTTTTTTAAGGATAAGAAGAGTTATTTAAAATTGGTCTCAAATTATGATTGGGGAACATATTAAATAAATATTAAATTCAATTTTTTAGGTTATATGTGCCTCACTTTATGAACAATAATTAAGAAGGAAAGGTGCTTTAAAACCCTTCTTAAACCCCAATGGCTTGGTTTTAGGCAATACAATTACATTTTGAGTTAATTGTTGAAAATTGAAATTTATGTGAGATATTATAGGAAATAAATTATCTTAAGAAACATTAATAAATCAAAATTTTAAGGAAAATAATGGATAAAGGTAAAGGTACATGTTACAAGGTTTCAAGCGAGCAAGAGAGACAATTAGAAAAAGAATATTTTGATAGGTTGAAATGTTTTTATGAGAATATCCAATGATTATATGGTTTATTATATGTATTAATTAAAAAATAATTAGGTATTTATTCCTAATAAAACTCAATAAAATGACAAAACTCATACCTATAGGCATTTAGGAAATGAAATTGTGCAAGCTAAGAAACACCAAAAAGTGCATATTTTGAGTTTTATTAAATGAAATATATTGAAATTTCACATGAAGGTATTTTTTAAAGTAATTAAATTTTTAATTTTTATTAATGTTCTTAATATACCTTAGGATATATAAAATGGCAAAACATAAGTTTATTCATGAAGGAAATCAGGTTCATCTCACTAAATTACTCACAAATGGAGTTAGAAATGAGTGTTTTGGGTCCTTTAAAAGGTATAAAATTATTTTAGAGAATATATAATTCATTTAAATTTATTAATACATGATAATTAAATTAAAACAAAATAAAAAATAGGTTAAAATTAAAGAAAAATATCTCTAGGTCGCCCAATGGGCAACAAGTAAACATTTTTTTTTGAATTTTTGTTTGGGAGTTTGGTGAATATTTTAAATGTTTTAATAATTTTATATGTATTAATAATTTATAAATATAAAATTATAATATTATTATTTTTTTTTATGCTTGTAACTCATTTTATACCACCTAATCCATATCAAGGTTTCTTAAGGCCTAAAGAACACAAAATGACATTTTTGGAGGCTGTAAGTGGAATTTGGAGGTGAAATTTTGTTTAAAGGTATATGAAACCATGATGATTATATTAAAATCATATTTAATCTCCTTAAATATTAAAAAAATACAAATTTATGAAGTTATAGGTTCTCATAGTGCATTCAAGAAGCTTGTCAAAACCACACAAGATAAATATCTCCAAGAGGGACCAGTAGGGCGAGTTGTGATTTCCCATCATATAATTAAATTTTATAAAGGATATATCATGGAGTTTTAATAAAAATAAACATAAAATATATCCCATTTATACACCACCCATGAAGACAAAAAAAAAACACAAGTTTAACCAATGCATAGTGCATTTAGTAACCTTGCGTAGTCAAATACATGTGCTCTTTGATAATAGGAGATAAAGAAAGGGTTAAGTATTTGTTTTAAAGATTAAATAAATATTTTAAATATTATACATAAAAATTAAATAATATTATATATAATACACACCATTTGGGATAAATTTATAAGAAGTCAAACAAATAAGAAGAAACATGCATGCAAGATGCAAGTCAAGAAGCTCAAATCAAACTCCAAGTTACAAGTCGAGATAAGAAAAGTAAAAATACAAGATTAAATAAAGGTAACTGAAGTAGAAATTAAATATCAAAAGGATTTAAGTTAAATTTAAAATGAGTAAATTTATTATAGTCAAATATCTCTTCAAAACTCAACCGTTAAAATATGCATGTTGAGCTTTGACTTTTCATTAATTTAAATAATATTCTCTCTATAAATTTTATGCCATATTAAAAAGAGATAAATTTAAAATATTTAGCTTAATACATATAAATTTTTTAAGTTTTTTTAAGTTTTAAGGTTGAGTTAAGTTTCAGTTAAAAGAGAAGTGAACTATGACTACACAAGGACTCATCTTCTAGTTGAAGACTATTTTGTCTCCTCTATCCTTTCTTAATTTTCAATACGTATATTCATTTTTTATATATTAATGATATTATGATTTTATAAATACTAAAAATTTACCAAAATTTGTACTACATCACCTTTGAAGCAATAAAGAGTTGATTTTTCCTCCATTTTAAAGTTGTTTATGCAGTGTGTGTCTTGTGTTTATTGATAGAACTTAGTGAATAATTATTTTTACTATGTTTATGTCTAAAATTTTAAACTTTATGAAGAAAATTAGAATTATTTCAGGGCATATAAAGTGTCTAATTTTGATTTCAACCTAATATGGAAGTACATTTAACCATTGTTCATTCCTTTCAAGCTAGTGTGAGTGTTTGCCAAGATTTACGTATGAAATACTAATGAAAGAGTCATTTTATGAAGATAAAGTGAATGTTTGAAATTTATTTAGATTATAAAGTGTGTCAAGTATCTAAATTAATTAAATTTCACATTAGTGCATCACCCCAAATTTTTAGTTTTCATGTTCATTCTAGTTTGAGCATTGTTCCTTTTCCCCTTTTCCTAGTCAAGAAATCACTCAATATAAGAGTTTCGAGAAAAGTGGGTGAGTTTTAAAAAGGTAAAAAAATAATTAATATGGATATTATGTCTAATATAAGGTCACCAAAACCTTGGAGAGTTTTCATTGGATCAATAAGAGTGAGAATAAGTACATCTTCTTGTAAGGGTACACTTTTGCATGATAATAATTTCAAGCACACCTAATAGGACAATAGCTCAGAACATTGTTAAGGATTGGTGTTAGTTTTAGAATTTTTTATCAAATAAATTATATAAGTACTCATAATATGGTGAATATAATTTATATGCATCTAATTTAGGCAGTTCAAGTTCCTTAAAAACATCAATTGATATGTATTTAAGTCTTTTATTTTGTGAAAATGCACCTTTTATACCTGTATATCCTCCATATCAAGCTTAAAATATTTATGAATTCACCTTATTTATCTATAAAATATATATATATATATATATATATATATATATATATATATATATATATATATATATATATATATATATATATATATATTCTCATGATATTTACCCCCCTCGCAAACCTAATCATATTTCCAATCAGCCATGGCAAAGTCATGTTCTTTCCAATCAACCTAAAAAAAGTGTGCAAGAGATAAGACTTGAATTTGAGAGATAATGTATGGAGATTGATAGGGAAGGGGAATATAATATGAATAAATAATATATTTAATATTAGGCCTATATACATCATCAAGAGGTATAATAATTGAAGAGATATAATATAATGAGGCTGTAAGAGAGTAAATGCAATAACTATCCATAAGAACACAAAGAATTGAGTCCAAAATCCTAATTTGGAAACAAGAATAAAAAGAACCTATTGAACCTTAAAGAGATTATACTTGATTAAAAATTCCAACTTTTAGGAATCCTAATCCTATGAAAGAGCCTATGCTTGTGTATACTTCCCCCATTCTTCTGCAAGTACCTCAAGATCCTCAATCAGGAAAGTTTCCAAGTTTATCATATACTCCTATGTCAATACAAAATCAAGATATGGAGAAATTTTTAGAAGCCAAAACAAGAAAGTTTCCAAGTTTCTTTATCCCCCCATCCATTAATCAAGTTGAATTTGTCTATGAATATCAATTCATATAATAATGTGAGAGGTTTATTATTGAGTGAAAAGATAAGTATGAAACATCTCTGACATAAGTTTTTTTCCCCTTATTTAAAATAAATATTTATTGAAACCATTACTTACAAATATTGAAGCCTTCCTAATGCCTATTTAATCCCAAATCCCATTAAATATTATCCCATTATGACATATATTCCTATGCCACCAAATGGACCCTCTTTCCATCTTACCATCTATCCTTTTGAAGAAGCACCTATTGTATGGAAGGCAAAAGAAGAACATCCAGGTGAAGAAGAGAATTTGACAAGAGAGGATGATCAGGAGTTATTTTGGTCAAATGATATTCAATTTGGTATATAATAAGATCATGTTTCATTCCTTGAATATTAAAATCAATTTATAGCTATAAGTGAGCCTTAGAAATCTTATCATGAAGATGTTCAAGATGGCATGGTAGTAGCTAGCGAACAATTTGTAGCAGTGGTTTCATAATTGGATATCCCTAAAGATATTAAACAATTTATAGTAGTTAAAAATCAATATTACATATCTAAATATGCCATACAAAGCCAAGAACATTATTCTATTGAGCCACTAAAGGATAAAATTGAAGCTATTCTTATAAATCAAAATATGGTTACATTAGAAAGATTTCTTAGTGTGAAATAACAACATGAAGTGAGTATTAAAACACATGATGAGTTTGTTTATATTAGAGATATGTTTGATTCAATTTATTCACTTGGAGACAAGCCAAAGAGGTCAAAAATCAAGAAAAGAGTTGATCCAACCAAAATGACACTCAAACAACAGGTTGTTCCTTATCTTTGTCAACCATATAGAGAAGACCTAAGAGGGTTTTAATTTGATCAAGGTATATTTTTAATGCCATAAATAGTAGTTTTATATTTTAAATTTCATATAAGTATGGTTAAGCACATGTTCATTTGGTAGTTGTATTAGTTTTAACTTTCCTCTAAGTGTTATCTTACACATTTTTTTAGTTGGTAGTTATTATATATTTTAATTCTATAAGTGATTATGCATAGGTGTTATATTTTCTTTAGGGTATTTTAAGTTTAATATTTGGTTATATTTTATTAAATACATATCCAAATAGATAAGCCTAATGAGCTTGAGTGTTTTATAGGCAAACATGTTAGAAAGGTTACCAAAAATGTTGATAAAATTTGCCACCATTGGTCAAAGTTTCTTATGTGAATGTTTTAAATAAGGTTTCATTTATGGATTTAGGATCTAAAAAGGTATAAAAAATCATAAAACACTCATCAATCCAAATTTTGATAGAGGTTTCTTCTATTCCTCTAACTAGCTAGTTACAAGATAGTGAAGGTAATTTTTAAATGTTAATTTCATGAATGAGAATAATATTTAGTTATAATGGTATTATTCTAATATTGGGTCTCCTATTAAATCAATATTTCAAGAAAGCAAGAAAGATAGTCAGAAAATGAATTTTTTGAGAGGTTTAAGTGTTTGTTTGAGAATATAAAATTATTGGAATGATGATATAGGATAATAAATATCCTAATAATTTTTTTTATATATTCATGCCTCATAAAACTCAATAAAATTTCAAGACATAAATATACATGCATTCAAAAATGAAATTGTGCAAGCTAGAAAACACCAAAAAGTATATATTTTGAGTTTTATTGAATGGAATATCTTTAAATTTTACATGAAGGTATATTTTGATTTAGTTTAATTTTTATAATTTTTTCACATTTTTAATATAATTTATGAGAGATAAAATTTAAAAACATAGGTCTATTCATGAAGGAAATTAGGGGTTTCTCACTAATTTACTCACAAATGAAGTTAGAAATGAGTGTTTCATGTCATTACAAAGGAACAAATGATTTTAAAGTGTTTTATAATTAATTTAAATGTATAAATTCATTATAAATAAATGAAAAATATTTCAAAATAGGTTCATATCAAATAAAAACATCTCTAGGTCACCCTATGGGTAAAAAGCATACATTTTGTTTGTGAATTTTTATTTGGGAGTTTGGGGAAGAGTTTTTAATTTTTTAATACTTTTAAAGGTATTAAACATTGAAACATATCCAATTATAATATCATGAGTTTTTTTTGAGGCCTATAACTCATTTTATACCTCTTAATCCAAATTAGGGTTTCTTGACGCTTAGTGAGCACAAACTGACATTTTTTGGAGGTTGTAAGTGGAATTAGAGCTAAATTTTTTTTAAGGTATATTACACCATTTTTATAATTTTAAAATACTATTAAAACTCATTATATACTTAAAAAATTCAAATTCATCAAGTTCTAAGTTCTCATAGTGTATTTAAGAATCTTCCCAAAACCATAAAATATAGATATGTCCAAGAGGGACCAGTAGGGAGAGTTATCATTGTCCATTAGATAATGAAATTTTAGAAAGTATATTTAATTTAGTTTTAAAAAACATAAAAATCCTCTCTCCCATTTCTGTGCCACCCTTGAAGAAGAAGGAAATTCACAATTTTAATCAATGCATGGTGCATTCAACAACCTTGCCTCGTCAAATACATATGCTCTTTGCTAATTAGATATCAAGAAAGGGTTAAGTGTTTGTTTTAAATATGAATTAAAGGATTTAATTATTATTAATAAACATGAAATAATATTATCTCCTAATATGCCTTATTTGGGCTAAATTTAGAAGAATTCAAGTAAACAAGAAGAAGAAACATGCATGCAAGATGCAAGTGAAGAAGCTCAAGTCAAACTCCAATTTATAAGTCAAGATAAGTAAATTAAAAATCTAAGATGTATTAAAGGTAATTAAATTCAAACTTAAAAATTAATTCAAGATCAAAATGAGTTAAGTGTAAGTTTAAAAGGATTAAACCAAAGATAGTACAAGATCTCTTCAAGACTCAACCATCAAAACATGCATGTTGACCTTTGACTTTTGAACAATTCAAATAAGATTATATCTCTAATTTATATTCCATATTATAATTAGATAAATTTAAACTAATTTATTTAATAAATTTTAATTTTTAAAGTTGTTTTGAAGTTTTAAGGTTGAGTTAAGTTTCAGTTGAAGGAGAAGTGAGCTATGACTAGACAGAGGCTCATCTCCTAGTTGAAGACTGCTTTGTCTCATCTATCCTTTCTTAATTTTCCATGTATATATTAATTTTTGAGAGATGAATTATATTATTATTTTATACGTACTGAAATTGTGCCAAAATTTGTATTACATCACCTTTGAAGCAATAAAGAGCTGATTTTTCTTCTATTTTTAAGTTGTTCATGTAGTGTGTGTCTTGTGTTCATTGTTAAAACTTAGTTAATGATTATTTTTACTATGTTTATGTATAAAAAATTCACCTATATGAAGAAAATTATAATTATTTAAGGTCATTTAAAGTGTCTAAGTTTTATTTCTACCTAATCTAGAAGTGAATTCAACCATTATTCATTCCTTCTAAGCTAGTGTGAGTGTTTGTCAAGACGTGTGTATGAAATATTAACACAAGAGTCATTATATGAATATGAATTGAATGTGTGAAAGTTATTTAAATTTAAAATTATGTAAATTATATGCATAATTGACTTTAAAATTAATTCATCACCCTAAATTTTTAGTTTTCATGTTCATTCCAGTTTGAGTATTGCTCATTTCCCCCTTTTACTAGTCAAGAAATCACTCAATCAAAGAGTTTAGAGAGAAGTGGGTGAGTGTAAAAAAAGGAGCCAGCCTTTATATATATATATATATTCTCCCAAATATAAGGTCTCTCACACCTTGGAGAGTTTCTATTTTATCAATAGGAGTGAGAATAGGCAAACATTCTTGTAAGGGTTCACTTTTGAGTGATATCAATACCTTCCTTATATGTTTAGTTATAAATTTAGGGCATGATAATGAAGCTTAAATTCCTTTTCATGATATAATCAACATTATGTTTTTGGGTCTTATATATAATTTCTCATGATATGTCTAGTTTTTATGCACTTGCATTAAAAATGTAGTTCCATATCTTGGTTATACCCTAGGTTATATCCTCTATGACCTTAATTTCATCCACTTATAATCCTTACAGATTACTCCCTTATATCCACTCTATATAACCTCCTTGATTATTTTATTATTACTAGTTTTATTGTCCTTGATATATTACAAAGGTGTCTAGATTGGGATTTTATATTTTATCTATGGTTTTTATCCTCCTAAATATGATAGTGATGCACTAAAAATTTGTGCCTATGGTGTTATTTTTTTGGATTCCACTACTTTCCTTATCATATCCTTTAAATATTCCATCACATCTTGGCTAGGATAAGTGTAAATATAAAGGTGAAATGGCCCACATGTCATTTATTAAATTAATTGTATTTGATGAGGTGACACTTATATTAGAAGACATAATTCTTTAGGATGTTTGTCATATATTATACATATACAACAATATATCATTTCTTTATATACAAGTTGTTGTATAGGGGGTTTCATTCCCACTAGTATATATTTTTTTCTTATAGTTGATATTCTTCAGGCCATATCATAATCAAGACATTTTTTTCTATATTTTATTTATATGCAACACATTTTTCACCATATCATTAGTATTTTCACAATACCTTTTGAGTGGGAGGATACACATTATTCTCCATTCGTTTGAATTTCTCACTTTAGTTGTAACTATGCTAACTCATGCTACAATTTTTCCTTATGTCCTTTTAATTATGATTGCATCTCTCTTCTTCATGATAATGATTCAAGCATTGAATCCATATCCAAATCTTATGAAAAATTAAAAAATATCATAATATCCATTGATGCTCTTATATGAAATATTATTCAATAAATGAGCCACTCCACCTATTTTTGGTTGAGGGTTAATTACAACTTCCTATCCATTACTTTGAATCTTTGATCATAGTCTTTTTGTACATTTTTTTTCTCTTTTTGTAGTAGTTCCATCATTGTACTAATAATTTCTAATGGAAAATATAAAAATTATATATTTCATTTAAATGTTACTTGTACATTTTTCCATGACTTATTATGTTATGGGTTGGCCTCTATATACCATTTTGGTGTGTCATCTTGCAGTGTCCCCACAAATTCAAATAAATATATTGATTCTTCTAAAATATTACGAATCCTATAGTATAAGTTCAATACGAACATATTTTCTTCCCAATATTTATAGTATTTTTTGAATAGTTGTAACATCATCCTGT
Source organism: Torreya grandis (assembly GCA_037957365.1). NCBI lineage: Eukaryota > Viridiplantae > Streptophyta > Pinopsida > Cupressales > Taxaceae > Torreya > Torreya grandis. Next base: position 1,256,933 of record JARHVA010002730.1, read on the forward strand.
ATTGAACCATTTTTGAGGTTGTTGATCTATTGCTTGCTCGACTACTACTCCTTCTATATGATTTTTTTCTCCTCTTTTTTATTATTTTACTTAGTATCCCTATTTTATCTTACTAAATGTCTACTATTTACTTATATATTTTCAATTCTCTATGAGATTACTTTATTTCCAAGACTTCATAGTAGTTTGTTAAAAACTCTCTCCTTTTCTATTTCTCCTCATGAAATGCCTTAAAACTATCTAATAATTATTCTCCTATGAATACTCGTTCTCATATTTGAAAAATTTATCTCTTAAGATGTTATGAAACATATATGATCATAGTTGGTCCAAGGGATTCATTTATCACATGGTCTCTTATAATTAGGGATTGAAACATGACATGATCTGTTATGTCATTTTCATTATCTCTTTCTTTTAGTTTTACATATCCTTCTTCTCTCATATTAGTTTGGTTAACTAATCTCTCCTCCCTTTGATTTGTTTATTCATCATTTTATTATTCTCTCTTTTATTTTTTCTTCATTTTTTCCTTCAAATATCTTTACGAGGTTATCCTTGATACTAATATCCACTTCATCTTACTTATCTGGAATTATTACAATGTTACTATTTTCCTCATTATCTTCTATTTTCCTCAAATATACCTTATATAACTTCTTCTTAATTATCATTTAATTCCTTCCATGATTTTATCACTATTTAATTTGATACTACTATATGTTTTTTATTTTTTTGTCATGTATTATCTTCTAATTTTTATTTTGTATTATCTGATAGCAATTATTATATCTCTATGTATCTACTCTATTATAAACCTCATCCCGTAAGGGTGTTAATGATTTCCATTGATGTGGGTTTTATGCACACCAAATATTCTTACATAAAGGTCCCTAACATTTTAGGATTAGTGAAAAACTCACTCCAAGGCATGAGTTATAATTCTCGATTTTATAAATAACTATGTGGTAGAATAATGATAAGTAGAATGGTTATTTAACTTGGATGGTTAAAATATTAAAGATGTCTAACACTTGATCTAAAATTTACTTGATGTGGATAGATGGATATAAATAATGGATTTGATTTATATTTACAGAGGATCAACATTATTTACATAGACTAGATAAAGAAATTAAAACACAATAATATTTATTATATTGCATTATTAAAAACCATATGGGAATATTAAATATTATATAGGAAATATATTTCCTATATTTGGGGAGATAAAATCTCCACCAAAGTCTCAATTAAATAAGATAAACAACAACCCACTATAATATGAATATGTTGTTATGAACAATATATTTGACTAACTAATAAATCTAACATGTAAACTAGTAACATATTATTGTTTACCAAACAATAATTATAGTATATTAATAATGTGAACACACTATACCTAAAAATTCACCCCTTGTGAACATTAATAATCCTATCCTACACCCCCTTAATGTGAACATGGGGAAAAAAAATCTCCCATATCTACACCTATACTCATGATTTGGTGATTTTTAAAAGATAATAACAAACCTTACATGATGGTTTTAAAAATGGTTGACCAATAACCAAAATAATGGTTTTAAAAGTGGCTAAACAAAAACCATAAAATAATACCTAATGGTTTTATAGATGGTTAACCAACAACCAAAACAATAGTTTTACAAGTGGTGAACTAGAAACCACAAAACAATGGTTTTACAAGTGGATTATCATAAACCACGTCATGATGTGAAGTATAGATTCTATCTCTTATCATTTTCACATTTTAAAGAAGTTACATAGGATAATTTAGTTCACTTATGAAAAATTTGAATAGGCATACAACATTTGTTCTTATTCCAAATCACACTATGCTAAAAAAAAACACACCACACAATAGAAAATTAAAATGACACTAAATCAAAAATTGGCCCTGTTATTAGTGGCTAAAGAGAGGCTATGAAACATCCAGCCTTTATTTCCTCCTTCTAGTGTCTAAAGCTACTTACTTATAAAATTGGATCATTACCAACATGTGTATGAAGTTTTTGATGAGAAATCCCCCCATGATTTTGAAACTTTACTTTCAGGACATCATGTTATCTTGAAATTGTGTCCTTTGCATAGGATGAGATTTTTGACTTCAACATTATTTATTGACATAAAAATGAATTTTAACTGTAACCCTTGAATTTTTTTATTGACCAAATGACTAATATTCAAAATATAATTAAATATTGGATTTGACAAACTAAATGACATTTTTGACATTTTCATATTTTTATGAACATATACTATTAACACTTTGAGGAGTATTTGGACCACTAAAAAAACAAATAAAACAAATTTTCATAAAAGAAGAAATTTACCTATCAAATTTAAATTTTAAAATCAACATACAATACTCACTGATGATAATTGTAAAAGACATAGACTGTTGACTTCTATTTTTGAAAAAAAACTAATGACATAAGACTCAAATAATTAAATAAATACTAAATATACATCCTTCAAAATACTAATCGACTAGACTTATAGAAATGAGAATGAGGTAGGTCTACACATCATGGAATGGTGGAAGATATGAAACTAAATTTTAGATTTTGATGAAATCTGAGATTAGATCCTACAGACCATTAAGGAATGAAAGATTAGGCTCTACTATACAAGAAGCCACTCCACAATATTATCTAGTTGGTCATAATATTTTAATATGATCACTTCACATCCTCCTCACATGGTGATTGTAGTTGATATATTATATACGTTCTCTTAAAAAGGTTATGATATGTGTCTAGCTTTAAATAAAAAACTCTCTTCTTAATAGATCTCACATCAAAACAAAGAAGATTAAAACTCTTTTACATTGTAGAGACAATTAATACTTTTTAGAATTGATTAATGAACATATCTATACAATATGATATAGAAGGTGTATAATTCATGGAGAGATCTTGGATGTTTTTTTAGGTCTGATAGAGATAGATGGTGATACAAAGACCATACACTATGTGAATAAATGCCAAAAATTATAGTTTCCATCACAACTGTGACCTCTTAAGATAACTATTATATAGTGAAATTTGAATAGAGAACTTGCTAGTGAATATTGGTTCTTAAAAATTTAGATCTAATAGTTGTATAAAAGATTAATATTGATGGTGTGGGCATGTATTGGTAGATGTATGAAAAAATTGAAGTTGTGTTGGGTGCAGTTTACAAATAGGTGAGAGTAAAGCTTAGAAAATCTTGTGGAGAGATATCAATGGAAGGGTTGAATGGAATAATGGATATGGTGGAAATCATGATAATATTATTTAATTTTGATAGTGTCAACTTACCTACAACTCAAATAAAGAGAACTATAAATTGGTAGTTTATAGTAAGATTTTATTTTCTCATCCATTGATCTGTATCATTTGTATTCCCCATACTAAAAAAATATCTATATCATGTGCAATAATGGTTTATCCAAATGAAGTGTATCTCTAAAATATATGGTATAACTATCATTAAAGGGGTGATCATGAATAGTAATAGATCTGCCCCACATAACCTCAAAATTCCATTTCTCTCATAATCTGCTATGATACCAAATAATGGATCTAGTTTAGATTTATAGAGGATTAACATGATTTACATAGATTAGATAAATAAATTAAAACATAATAATATTTCTTCAATTACATTATTAAAAACCATACGGAAATATTATAGATTATATAGGAAAGTTATTTTCTATATTTGGGGATATCAAATCTCCACCAAAATCTCACTTAAACAAACTAAACAATAACCCATTATAATATGAATATATTATTATTAATAATATATTTGACTAACTAATAAATCTAACCTGTAAACTATTAATGTATTATTTTTTACCAAATAATAATTAAGTTATATTAATATTGTGAACACACTATACCTCAACACTAAACTAAGGTGAATATGATTAAAAAAAAATAAAAAGGAAGGAAAGGTAAGGCAAAAAAGAAGAGACTTTATGATCCAATTAAAGAATAAACACTTAAATTTTGACTAATACCCTAGGCCAAGCATATGCTATGGATAATGTTTGGTGTAGGTTAGCTATAAGCACAAAACACAAAAGACATAGTAAAACACCTAAAGAAATATTTTTTAGAATAATTCACTAATTAAAACCAAGGATGTTGTTAGTAACATATTGTTATGCATATATAAAGTCACTATCAAGTTGTAATTATGATATATAACCAAAGAATTGATTAATAATAATAGAGTGTTCAATCTAATACCTATAGGTTAAACACATACACATCCAAATTGTAGACTTATCAACTTAATGAAAATTCTTCAATGAGAACACATAAAATTGGAAGAGAAAGCACATTCATATAAACTCACAAAATAATTGTAAAAATTTCTTTATTTGAATTAATTAATAAAATTATAATCTCTTTACAATAATTAAAATACATGTATATATAACTTTAGATGGGGTCACCTCATCTTCAAAGTTAGTCCAATTTTACAAATTCTAAAATAAGACTAAATCTTAATTTAGCATATAGCCTCTGCATGATATATAATGTTCTATAAATAAAAAGTGTATTAATTTAAATACATAGTTTTTATATAAATGTATATAAATAATCCTATCAAAATTAGACTTTAGTAAACACTTTACTGAGTCTAATTAGAATTGGTAGTTGTAACTACACTCGAACTACACTATACTACGGTTGGATATAATACTAAAAGTACTATAAGTAGAGGATGTTTAGGTGAAACTAAACATGGATGGTATTTTCATGGTTACAATGAATAGAGTCCTTGAATATCCTACTACAATTGGTCTTGACTTAGCTTGTAAAGGAGTCATGTTAAAACAAAGTGCAATGAATATAGGGCCTTTTGGAGTATAGATTGCAGTGTATCTAGGAATATAAGATGTAGTTATCTAAATCTAAGCTCATGAAGATGAAGTTACTACCTAGGTGTCAAACCACTCCTAATTTATTTTATTGTATTCAGTCATACATGTGACAAACATAAACTATATGGATTTAAATTGGTAATTAGCAGTTTGAATAATAATAATAATTTACTCATTAATTTATTATACACCACCATGGAATCATTCAATAAATAATTTAATGATTATAATTATGTTACTTAATCCTTGGGGAAAATTATCAATTGGGCCACTTGATTTCTACTTCTAAAAACTATACTTTTAGTTTCTTCCTTGAAACTATTGGAAATAATTTGAAGTAAGTTGTCAAAAAATGGCTTGGTGACTACCTTCCCAAGTAGTGTATATATTGTATTGATGTGAATATAACCAAGTATATATGTCATTATACTATTGTCTCATAAATTTTTAAACTAATTCATAAAAATTTTTATGCCACTCCATTAGATGAACCCTTTCATTAGTTACATAATTGTGTGCCAAAGTGATGTCTAGGAGTTGTAGTAAATTGAGATTTTGATATGGTATTTATCTTATTGAATTGATAATGGGGTGAAAATTGGAATCTAGGGTATTTATTGACTCATAAAATATTACCAAATTTCCCCATTGTGGTTACAATTCTCCCCTTGATTGTCATATAGAACATACGATGTTATATAAGCCTTAGTCAAACTCTACACATTATTCTATATATATTTTTGGGGTTCTATTTTGATTTTTACCTCTAATATTTTTTTTATTTGTTAAAATTATGAAAAATATTAATCAAGACTCATTCATTGGAATCGACCATAGAAATAAGGTCCTCTTTAATTTCATCTTCCTCTATAGGCATAGCCTTTATCTTTTTTGTCAGTGAGAAGATCTCTTCTTCTCTTATGAATTTAGTTGATTTCCTTTCTATTTTTACTATTCTACTTATCGCATTTTAATTTTTTTTGAGGTCTTATAAACTTATATAGTTAACTTGGGCTCCTTAGTGATGATAAATTCTTGTCTAGTTGACTTCTACTTGTATTTGTTGTATCCATGTGGGGGTCACTAGCAATTCTTGAGAAGAGATCTGAATGGGAGACTAAATGGTAAGGGATGAATCAATTTATGTAGAGGCATGATGATGATGGATGGATATAATGGAGGGGTTGAAATTAGATATTTTTATGGTGAAGGTAAAGGTGGGATGACCATATTTATTTAGACATCTTGGTCGTTGAAGGAGTTTTGACAACATATCTAGTGAGGTCATGAGACTCATAAACTAAGACTATTGGTGATTCTATGTAGACATATTATGTTATTGAAAACCCCAATTGGTTATAAATTTACTCATGTAGAGTAAATATGGAAAAAATTGATTGAGACACTATATTTTCAAAATTTGGGTTAGTTAATGGAGTTCTTAAGTTAGGTGTAGAAAAAATAGGCTATGTAATAACAACCTATGCTAGTCCTTGCAAAAATTATGCAATAGGCATATAAGTGATATTCATGGGGTCAGTAGTGGAATTATTAACTATATTGACTAAGGAGTACAAAATTGGAGTACTTATAGGAATAGGGACACTATAAATACCCATGGAGTTTAATGAAGTGGTGGACTAGAGCAACTAGTGTAATAGATAAAACAAGGGAGAAAATTACCTATGTTGAACCCTATGAGGTGACAATAAGAAGGAAAACTAGAATAAATGATGTAATTATTAAAGTTTAATATATTTTAACTATTTGGTTCATACCCTTTTCTATATATGGAGTTTGGTCTATGTTTACAATCTGCACTTATTGTGTGTATAGGTCCCAAATAATCTATATTTCCCATTCCTATCATTTCCATTTTTATCTTACTAAATTTGGAGATTGAATTATATTCAAGAATGATTATTAATTTTTTTAATTTATAAAAATCATGGTATACTCTTGTATCTATATTCCAAAATTTTAAGGTCCTACAAAATTCAGTATTCGATTTCTCCTAATCTCTAATTTCTTTCCATGTCTCATGATGCATGTACCATGCTCTCAATAAAGTTTATAAGGTCCAATATGTTTTTTATATTAATATAATTTTATATATTTATTATTTATTATTATAATGTATTTCATAATTCATAATATAGAGTTTGGACTATATGAGCGTGTATTTGATAATTTCCCTATATATCCTTTTTGTTTTATATGTCATGTTTTAAAAAAAACTTGAAGGTTCTTTAGTTTGGTATGCTCTCTTTATAAGTATACCATCACCTATATGAATTTATGGTTAGTGTATCATAAATATACTTATTTAAAATATATTCCTCAATAAATAATCTTACAAGTTGTTCTAGGTATTCCTCCACATCGGCTATGCTGCTAAATTTTGGTAAATTTGAATTTGAGGATCCTTTTTCAATCCAAAAATAGTCTCTTATTATTTTATTTTAGTTTTTGAGTTTTTTGGATCATGGGTATAAGTTTGGTATTATTTTTATATATACAATCTTTTTTCATCCTTGTTTTAGGCTTATCATATAGCCATGTTTCAATGTCTTCATCAGATTCAGTTTTTAATTCCTTAATTTCTAGTAGTATTTTTTATTTATCTTTAGGCTCATAATCCTCATTGAGTTCAAATAATTTATTAATAGTATATAATCCTAGTATATAATCATAATTAATTTTATATTCTTCCAACCATATCTCATCCATCCAAGTTACTAACATGCCTATTTCAAAAATAAAATGTATTGCTAACTTATTCTCCTCATACGCCATTATAATATATGAACCATTCTAAAGTTCATAGTGTAGGGCATCACATATTTAATTTTTATTTATTATAGTGTAGGGAATCACATATTTAATTTTTATGTATTTATAACCTTAAAATATAATTTCATTTTTATTCCCATAAATATTATGCTTACTCCTCTGAGTGTTCCTATAGGAGATTTTTGGGTGCCATATACCATGGCTATATCAAAATTTTCCACATACAAATATATACTTTAAAAATACTCCCATTCACTCTTGGGTAAGACATTTATGTTTTCCCATAAATCCAATAATTTGTTTTTCACTTACCCATTTATTTTGGCATCGATTGAAATTGATTGTTTTTCAACTTTCTATTTGTTCTAATTCATTTTGCTTTGGTTTTTCTATCCCCTTTTCCACTCTATACACTATATGTTACCTCTCCTAGAAGTTAAAATAATTTTATAATTATGGAAATTTCTCCAATAGTCCCTAATTATTGATTATTTTCAACATTTATATGAATTCTTCTATCTCTTCTTCCTCAAATAAGTTGTTTTATCTTTATCCTTATCTTGTTTCTCTTGAATTATTTTCTTACCTTTTTTTAGTACCACATCATGTTGATGTGTATTTCATTAATCATAATTGTAATATTACTATGATTAATCCTGAAAATAATTTAAATTTTATTTTATTATACTAGTGGTAGTTCCCCTATGGGTGGTTATGACCACTCGTAGTTTGGGTTTCAAAATTTGTATGCCAAAACTTTTATTTATATGTGTCTCATTATTTTTATGGTAGCTTCACATTATTTTAAGAGTTATTATATTTATTTAATATTAATTTATAATTTTTATTGATATTATAATTTATTAAATTACAATATCTTCTTGATCTTGTGACATTATCCCATAGGCTCAAAAGCTTTTGGTACATGTTTATAAATTTGCCTTCCATTAGTCAAGGTTGATTATGTGTAGGTTTTTAAGAAGGTTAAATAAATGTATTTATGATTAAAAAAGGTATTAAAAACATCATAAAACCTTAGTAAATCCAAAACCATTCTTATTAACATCTCACATGTCCAAATTTTGATAGAGGTTTTTTCTATTCATCTAAATAACTAGTTGCAAGCTAGTGAAGGCAATTTTCAAATGTTCATTTCTTGAAAGATAAGAAGAGTTAGTTAAAATGGTATCAAATTAATATTTAGGAAAATATTACATGCACTATTTTTAGGTTATATGTACCTCAATTTATGAAAAATCATTAAGAAAGAAAGGTGCTTTAAAACCCTTCTTAAACCCCAATGGCTTGGTTTTAGGCAATACAATTGCATTTTTGAATTATTTGTTGAAAATTAAAATGTGTATGATATATTATGGGGAATAAATTAAATTAATAAATCTTAATCAATCAAAATTTTAAGGAAAATAATGAATAAAGGTAAAGGTACATGTTACAAGGTTTCAAGCAAGCAAGAGAGACAATCAAAAAAGGAATATCTTGACAGGTTTAAGTGTTTTTTTATCATATCCAATGATTAAAATTATGAAAAGTGTATTATATGTATTAATTAAAAAATAATTATGTATTTAGGCCTAATAAAATCCAATATAATGAAAAAACTCATACCTACAGGCAGTTAGGAAATGAAATTATGCAAGCTAAGAAACACCAAAAAGTGCATATTTTGAGTTTTATTAAATGATATATCTTGAAATTAAACATGAATTTATTTTTTTATGTTATTAAATGTTTAATTTTTTTAATTTACTTGAGTATAGATAAAATGACAAAACATAAGTTTATTCATGAAAGAAATCAGGGTTTTCTCACTAATTTGTTGACAAATGGAGTTGGCAATGAGTGTTTCAGGGCCTTTAAAAGGGAAAAAAGATTTGAGATTGTGTATAACTCATTTAAATTTATTAATAAATTATAATTAAATGAAAAATAAATTAAATATAGGTTACAATCAAAGAAAAATATCTCTAGGTCACCTTGTGGGCAACAAGTAGAGATTTTTTTGTGAATTTTTGTTTGGGAGTTTGGTGAATCTTTTTCAATATTTTAAGAATTTTATATGAATTAAAAATTTATACCTATAAAATTATTAATTTTTTTTAAATTTTTAAACTCATTTTAGACCTCCTAATCCAAATCAGGGGTTCTTGAGGCCTAGAGAACACAAAATGACATTTTTGGAGGTTGTAAGTGGAATTTGGAGATAAAATTTTGTTTGAAGGTATATTAAACCATGGTGATGATTTTAAAATAATATTTAGACTCATTAAATATTAAAAAAATACAAATTCATCAATTTTTAGGTTCTTATAGTGCATTCAAGAAGCTTGCCAAAACCATAAAAGATAGATATCTCCAAGAGAGACTAGTAGGGAAAATTATGATTTTACATCATATAATTAAATTTTAGAAAGGATATTTCATGTATTTTTAATAAAAATAAACATAAAATATATTCCACTTCTGCACCACCCATGAATAAGACAATCCATAAGTTTAATTAATGCATAGTGCATTCAACAACCTTGCCTAGTCAAATACATGTGCTCTTTGTTAACTGGAGATCAAGAAAGTGTTAAGTGTTTTTTTTAAATATGAAATAAATATTTGAATTATTATCCATAAAAATTAAATAATATTATATATAATTTTCACCATTTGGGCCAAATTTAGAATAAGTCAAGCAAACAAGAAGAAGAAATATTCATGCAAAATACAAGTCAAGAAGCTCAAGTCAAACTCCAAGTTACAAGTCAAGATAAGTCAAGTCAAACTCCAATATTAAATAAATTTAACTGAAGTAAAAATTAATTATATAATTTAATTTAAATTTCAAAGGGAGTAAATGTAAGATAGTCAAATATCTCTTCAAAACTCAACCATCGAAACATGCATGTTGACCTTTGACTTTTCAACAATTCAAACAACCTTCTCTCTATAGATTTTATGCCATATTATAAGGAGATAAATTTATAAATTTGTTAATTTTTTTGGAAGTTTTAAGGTTGAGTTAATAGTTGAAGGAGAAGTGAACTATGACTAGATAGGGACTCATCTCCTAGTTGAAGACTGCTTTGTCTTCTCTCTCCTTTCTTAATTTTCTATATGTATATTCATTTATTAGAGATTAATGGTATTATTATTTTTTAAATAATAAAAATATACCAAATTTTTTACTACATCACCTTTGAAGCAATAAATATTTGATTTTTCCTCCATTTTCAAGTTGTTTATGAAGTGTGTGTCTTGTGTTCATTGATATAACTTAGTTAATAATTGTTTTTCCTATGTTTATGTCTAAAATTTTCAATTTTATGAAGAAAATAATAATTATTTAAAGTCATATAAAGTGTCTAAGTTTGATTTCAACTTAATCTAGAAGTGAATTTAACCATTTTTCATTCCTTCCAAGCTATTGTAAGTGTTTGCCAAGACCTACATATGAAATACTAATGAAAGAGTCATTGTATGAAGATGAAGTGAATGTGTGACATTTATTTATATTATAAATTATTTTAAGTACATACATTAATTAAATTTTACGTTGGTGCAACACCCCAAACTTTTAGTTTTCATGTTCATTCTAGGTTAAGTATTTCTCCTTTCCCCCTTTTCCTAGTTAAAAAATTACACAATCAAAGAGTTTAGAGAGAAGTGGGTGAGTGTATCAAAGGGAACCAACCTTTCATATGTATATTATCTAAAATATAATTTCACCCACACCTTGGAGAGTTTACATTGTATAAACATGAGTGAAAATAGGTACATGTTCTTATAAGGATGTACTTATGCATGATAATAATTTCAAGCACCCCTGATGGGATAATAGCTCAAAACATTGATAAAGATTGGTGCTGGTTTTAGAATTTTTTATCAAATAAATTATTAAATTACTTAGTATTTGGTGACTCTAATTTATATACATCTGGTTGAAGCAGTCCAAATTCCTAAAAAGGATCAATTGGTATGTATTTTAGTCTTCTATTTTGTGAAAATGCACCTTTTATACACGTATATACTCCATATCAAGTTGAGAATATTTATGGATTCAATTCAATTATAATTGGACCAAAAATATATCAATATTATCATGATATTTACCTCTATCCCACCCCTTATCATGTTTCCAATCAACTAGAAAATCATGTTCTTTCAAATCAACTTGAAAAAAGTGTGCAAGAGATAGGACTTGACTTTGAGAGACAATGTATGGAGATTAATAGGAAATGGGAATACAATAGGAATAAATAATATATTGAATATAAAGACTATATACATAATCAAAATTTATAATCATTGAGGATATATAAGAGAACAAAAGCAACATCTATCCATAAAAACATAAAGAATTGAGTCCAAAATCCCAATTTGGAAAGAAGAATAACTAGAAACCCTTAAACCTTAAAGAGAGTATACTTGCTTAAAAATTCCAAGTTTTATAAATAATAATACTATGAAAGAGCTTATTCTTGTGTATACTTCCCCCATTCTTTTGAAAGTACCTCAAGCTCCACAATCAAGGAAGTTTCCAAGTTTCTCATATAATTCTCCTATGCCAATCCAAAATCAAGATATGGAAAAATTTGTAGAAGCCAAACCAAGAAAGTTTCCATGTTTCTTGAACCCTCCACAAATTACTAAAGTTTTATTTTGTCCATTAATATAAATTCATATCATAATGTGAGAGGTTTATTATTGAGTGAAAAGAGAAGTATGAAACATCCCTAACACAAGTTTTTTCCCTTATTTAAAATAAATTTTGATTGAAACTATTACTTCCAAATATCAAAGCCTTATTAATTTCTATTCAATCCCAAAGACCATTAAATATTATCTCATAATGCCATATATTCCTATACCACCAAATGAAACCTCTTTCCCTCTTACCATATATATTTTTGAAGGACATATTGCATAGAAGGCAAAATAAGAACATCCAGGTGAAGAGGAGAATTTTAAAAGAAAGGATGATCAAGAGTTGTGTTGGTCAAATGATCTTCAATTTGGAATATAATAAGATCATGTTTTATCCCTTGAATATAAAAATCAAATTATAGCTGTAAGTTAGCCTCAAGAAGCTTATCGTGAAGATGTTTAAGATGACAAGGTAGTAACTAGTGACCAATTTGTAGAAGTGGTTTCATAATTAGATATCCATGAACATATTGAAAATTTTTAAGTATTATAAAATCAATATGATATATATAAATATGTCATAGAAATCCAAGAACATTGTTCTAGTGAGCCACTAAAGGATAAAATTACAACTATTCCTATAAATCAAAATATGGTTACATTAGAAAGCTTTCTTAGTGTGAAAGAGCAACATGAAGACATTTTTAAAACACATGATGAGTTTTTTATATTTTAGATATGTTTGATTAAATTTATTCACTTGGAGACAAGCCAAAGAGGTTTAAAATCAAGAAAAAAGCTGATCCAACCAAAATGTCACTCAAATAATAGTTTATTCCTCATATTTGTCAACCACATGGAGAGGATATAGGATATTTTTTCTTTGATAAATGTGGATTTTTAATGTTTTAAATATTATTTTTATATTTTAAATTTAATATAATTATGACTATGTACATGTTTAGTTGGTATTTTTACTAGTTTTCACTTTCCTCTAATTGTTATCTTGCACTTTTTTTTAGTTGGTAGTTGTTCTGGATTTTAATTCTATAAGTTATTATGCATAGGTTTTATAGTTTCTTGAGTGAATTTTTAGTTTTATATTTTTTAATATTTTAATAAATACATATCCTAATGGATAAATATATTAGTATTGAGTGTTTATTAGGCAAACATCCTAGTAAATTTGTCAAGAATGTTGACAAGTCAAAGTTGCTTATGTGTATTTTTTAAAGAAGGTTTAATTCATAGATTTAGAATTTAAAAATATATAAAATTAATAATAAAACCATAATAAATCCAAAAATATTCTCATCAACATCTCATAGGTCCAAATTTTGAGATAGGTTTCTTTAATTCCTCTAACTAGCTAGTTACAAGCTAGTGAAGGAAATTTTCAAATGTTCATTTGATGAAGGAGAATAAGATTTAGTTAGAATTGTATTAGGATAATATTGGGTAACATATTGAATAAATATTAAATTAATTTGGTTTAGGTTATATGTTATTAAATTTATGAACAATCATTAGGAAGGAAATGTGCTCCAAAACCCTTCATAAACTCTAATGGCTTGGTTTTAGGCAATGTGATTGCATTTTTGAGTTATTTGTTGAAAATTAAATTTTTTTTGAGATATTATATGGAATAAATTACCTTAATAAACCTTAATAAATAAATTTTTTAATGCAAATAATGGATAAAGACAAAGGTACAAGTTCCAGGGTTTTAAGCAAGCAAGAGAAAAAGTCAAAAAAAGAGTTTTTGAGAGGTTTAAGTGTTTGTTTGAGAATATAAAATAATTGGAATGATGATATGGATTATTAAATTTCATAATAATTTTTTTATGTATGTATGACTCACAAAACTCAATAAAATATCAAGATTCAAACCTACAAGCATTCAAAAATGAAATTGTACAAGCTAGAAAACACTTAAAAGTGTACATTTTGAGTTTTATTGAATGAAATATCTTTAAATTTTATGTGGAGGTATATTTTTATATAATTTAATGTTTATAAGTTGTTTCATTTATTTAATATAATTTATAAGATATAAAATGGAAAATCATAGGTCTATTCATGAAGGAAATTAGTGTTTTCTCACTAATTTGCTCACAAATGGATCTAGAAATGAGTGTTTCAGGTCATTCCAAGAGAAAAAAATAATTTTAAAGTGTTTATAATTAATTTAAAGGTATAAATACATTATAATTAAACTAAAAATTATTTTAGGTTCATATCAAAGAAAAACATCCCTAGATCACTCTATGGGCAGAAAACATACACTTTTTATGAATTTTTGTTTGGGAGTTTGGGGAAGATTTTTAAACATTATAAAATGTTTAAAAGTATTACCCATTGATACATATAAAATTATAGTATTACTATTATTTTTTGAGTCATTAAATAATTTTATACCCCCTAATCTAAATGAGGGTTTCTTGAGGCCCAATGAGCATAAAATGACATTTTTAGAGGTTGTAAGTGGAATTGGAGATAAAAAATTGTTTAAATGTATATTAAACCATGGTGATGATGTTAAAATACTATTTACACTCATTATATATTCAAAAAATTCAAATTCATCAAGTTCTAGATTCTCATAGTGTATTCAAGAAGCTTGTCAAAACCACAAAAGATTGTCAATCAGATAATGAAATTTAAGAAAGGATATTTAATTTAGTTTTTAAAAACATAAAAATCCTATCTCTCCCATTTCTGTGCCACCCTTGAATAATAAGACAATTCAAAATTTTAATTAATGCATGGTGCATTCAACAACCTTGCCTAGTCAAATACATGTGCTCCTAGGTAACTAGAGATCAAGAAAGGGTTAAGTGTTTATTTTCAATATTAAATAAAGGTTTTAATTATTATACATAAACATTAAATAATATTCTCTCCTAATATGACCCATTTGGGCTAAATTTATAAAAATTCAAGAAAACAAGAAGAAGAAACATGTATGTAAGATGCAAGTGAAGAAGCTCAAGTCAAACTCCAATTTACAAGTAAAGATAATTCAAGTCAAAATAAAAGATGTAATAAAGGTAACTGAAGTAAAACTTAAAAAATCATGCAAGATCAAAAATATTTAAGTGCAAATTCAAAAGGATCAAACCAAAGATAGTCAAATATCTCTTCAAGACTCAACAATCAAAGCATGCATGTTGACCTTTGAATTTTTAACAATTCAAACAAGATTATATATCTAATTTATATTCCATATTATAAGGAGAGAGAGTTAAACTCATTTATTTAAACCAAATATAGTCAAAAATCTCTTCAAGACTCAACAATCAAAACATGCATGTTGACCTTTGACTTTTCAACAATTCAAACAAGATTCTCTATCTAATTTCTATGCCATATTATAAATAGAGAAATTTAAACTCAATTATTTAATATTTTGAAATTTAATAATTTGTTTGGAATTTTTAAGGTTGGGTTAAGTTTCAATTGAAGGAGAAGTGAACTATGACTAGACAAGGACTCATTTCCTAGTTGAAGACTACTTTGTCTCCTTTATCCTTTCTTACTTTTCTATATGTATATTAATTTTTGAGAGATGAAGGAGATTATGTTTTTGGACATACTAAAACTATGCCAAAATTTTTACTACATCACCTTTCAAGTAATAAAGATCTAATTTTTCCTCTATTTTCAAGTTGTTCATGAAGTGTGTGTCTTGTTTTCATTGTTAAAACTTATCGAATGATTATTTTTAATATGTTTATGTATGAAAATTTCAC
The DNA here is from genome assembly GCA_037957365.1 of Torreya grandis. NCBI lineage: Eukaryota > Viridiplantae > Streptophyta > Pinopsida > Cupressales > Taxaceae > Torreya > Torreya grandis. Next base: position 1,273,037 of record JARHVA010002730.1, read on the forward strand.
ATTTATGAAAAAAAATATAATTATTTAAGGTCATATAAAGTGTCTAAGTTTTATTTCTACCTAATCTTGAAGTAAATTCAACCATTATTTGTGCTTTCTAAGCTAGTGTGAGTGTTTGTCAAGACTTGTGTATGAAATACTAATGCAACAATTTATGTATGAATATGAAGTGAATGTGTGAATGTTATTTATCTTAAAAAGTGTGTCAATTATAATCATAATTTAATTTAATATTGGTACATCACCTCAAATTTTTAGTTTTCATGTTCATTCCAGTTTGAGTATTATTCATTTTCCCCTTTTCCTAGTTAAGAAATCACTCAATCAAAGAGTTTAGAGAGAAGTGGGTGATTGTAACAAAGGGAAAAAACCATTAATATATATTATCTCAAACATAAGGTTACCCATACATTGTATAGTTTCCATTGTATCAATAGGAGTGATAATAGGCACACATTCTTGTAAGGGTGTACTTATGAGTGATAATAATACCTTCCTTATATGTTTAGTTATAGATTTAGGACATGATAATGAATATTAAATACATTTTCATGATATAAAAAACATTATTTTTATGGATATTATATATAATTTCTCATGATATGTCCAATTTTTATGCACTTGCATTAAAAATGTAGTTCCCTATCTTGGTTATACCTAGGTTATATCCTCTATCACCTTAATATCCTCCCCCTAGAATCCTTATGGATTACTCCCTTATATCCACTCTTTATAACCTCATTCATTATTTCATCTGTACTAGTTTTATTGTCCTTGATATATTATAGAGGTGTCTAGGGTGGGATTTTATATTTTATCTATGGTTTTTATCCTACTAACTATGATAGTGATGAACTAAAAATTTGTGCCTATGGTGTTATTTGTTTGGATGCCACTACTTTCCTTATCATATATTTTAAATATTCCATCACATTTTGGCTAGGATAAATGTAAATATAAAGGTTAAATGACCCATAATTCATGTATTACATTAAATGGATTTAATGAGGTGTCACTTACATTAAAAGATGCAATTTTTTAGGATGTTGGTCATATATTATACATATATAACAATATATAATTTCTTTATATACATGTTTTTGTACAAGGGGTGTCATTCCCACTGGTATATATTTTTTCTTACTGTCAATATTCTTTAAGACCTATCATAATCAAGAATTTTTTTATATATTTTATTTCTATGAAACACATTTTACACCACATCATTAGTCCTTTCAAAATCCACTTTGAGTGGGAGGATATGCATTCTTATCCATCCATTTGAATTTTTTTCCTTTAGTTGTATCTATGCTAACTTATGCTACAATTTTTCCATGTCTCCTTTTAAGAATGATTTCATCTCTCTTGTCCATGATAACGATTCAAGCAATGAATCCATCTCCAAATATTATGCAAATGTTAAAAATATATTGCTATCCATTGATGCTATTATTTAATAAATGAGCCATTACACATATTTTTTATTGAGGGTTTATTATGACTTCCTATCCATTGCTTTGAATCTTTGATCATAGTCTTTTTACTTTTTTTTTCTCTTTTTGTCATAGTTCCCTCATTTTACTAACACTTTATAATAGAAAATATATAAATTATATATGTCATTAAAATGTTGCTTGTACATTTATCCATGACTTATTATGGCTAGGTTAGCCTCTATATACCATTTTAGTGTGTCATCACGCAGTGTCCCCACAGATTCAAATAACTATATTTATTATTCTATAATATTATGAATCCTATAGTATAAGTCCAATATGAAAAACTATTTCTACCCATATTTATAATATTTTTTTAATATTTGTAACTTCATCCCATGTTGACCCATTTTGGAGGTTGTTGATCTATTGCTTACTCGACTACTACTCCTTCTGTGTGAATTTTTGTCTCCTCATTTTTATTTTTTTACTTAGTATCCCTCTTTTATCTTACTAAATGTCTACTATTTACTTGTATCTTTTCACTTCTCTATGAATTTAATTGAATTTCAAGACTTTCTCTTAGTTTATCAAAAACTCTCTCCTTTTCTCTTTCTCACAAAATTTCTTAAAACTATATAATAATTATTCTCCTATGAATACTTCTTCTCATATTTGAAAACGTTATCCTTCAGATGTGATAAAACATAGATGATCATGTTTGGTCTAAGGGATTCATTTCACACATGGTCTCTTATAATTGGGGATTTGAAATGAGGCATGATTTCCTATGTCATTTTCATTATTTCTTTATTTTAGTTTTACATTTCCTTCTTTAATCATATTAGTTTGGATAACTAATTTCTCCTCCCTTTATTTTGTTTCTTCGTCATTTTATTCTTATTTCTTTGATTTTTTTTCTTCATTCCTTAAAATATCTTTACAAGCTTATCCTCGATACTAATATCCACTTCATCTTACTTATATATAATTATTACAATGTTACTATTTTCCTCATTATCTTCTATTTTCCTCAAATTTACCTTCTACAATTTCTTCTTCATTATCATTTACTTCCTTCGATGATTCTATCATTTTTTTGTTTGATACTACTATATGTTTTTATATTTTTTCTTAAGTATTATATTTTAAATTTTATTTTGTATTACCTGATAGCATTTATTATATCTTGATGTATCTAATCTATTGTAAAACCCATCCCATAAGGTTGTTAATGATTTCCATTGATGTGGGATTTATGAACACCAAATATTCTTATAGAGAGGTCTCTAATATTTTAAGATCGATGAAAAATTCACTCCAAGGCATGAGTTACAGGTCTCAATTTTATAAATAACCATGTGGTGAAATAATGGTAAGTAGTATGGTTATTTTCCTTGGATGGTTCATATATTACAAATGTCTAACACGTGATTTGAAAATTACTTGAGGTGGATGGATAAATCTAAACAAAGGTGAATTTGATAAAAAAATGTCAAAAGGAGGGAAAGTTAAGGCAAAAAAAGAAGAGACTCTATGATCCAGTTGAAGATTAAACCCTTAAAAATTGACTAATACACTAGGCAAAGTATATGCTATGGAATAATGTTTTTTGTAGGTTATCTATAATCATAAAACACAAAAGACATAGTAAAACACGTAAATAAATAATTTTTATAATAATTCACTGATTAAAATTAAGGATGCTATTAGTACCATATTGTTATGCATATATAAAGTCACAAGTATGTTTTAATTATGATATATAACCAAATAATCAATAAATAATAATATAGTTTTGAATCTAGTCCCTACAAGGTAAACACATACACATCCAAATTTTAGATATATCAACATAATGAAAATTCTTCAATGAACACATATAAAATTAGAAGAGAAAGAACATTCATAAAAACTCAGAGAACAATTGCAAATAATTATTCATTTGTATTAATTTTTAAAATTCCCATCCCTTTACAACAAGTGAAATATATGCATGTATAACTTTGGATGGGGTCACCTCATCTTCAAAGTTATTCCAGTTTTAGAAATTTTAAAATAAGACTAACTAGTAATTTGGCATACAACCTCTTGATGATATAAAATTTTATATTAATAAAAAGAGTATTAATTTAAATACATAATTTGTATATAAATTTATATAAATAATCCTATCAAAATTAGACTTTAGTGAACACTTTATTGAGTCTAAGTAGAATTGGTAGTTGGAACTGCACTCAAACTACACTATATTGTAGTTGGATATAAGATTATAAGTACTATGATTAGAGGATGTTTAGGTGGAAATAAACATGTATGGTATTTTAATGGTCAAAATGACTAGATTCATTGAATATCCTACTATAGTTGGTCTTGAGTGGGCTTGTAAAGGAGTCATACTAAAAGGAAGTGTAATGAATATAGGTCCTTTTGGAGTATAGATTGTAGTATATCAAGGAATAGAAGATGTAGTTGTATAAGTATAAGATAATGAAGATGAAGTTCTTACCTGGGTGTCCAACCAATTTTTCTCATTTATTTTCTTGTATTCAGTCATACATATGACAAATACAGACTCTATGGCTTTAAATTGGTAATTGGCAGCTTGAATAACAATAAGAATTTACTCAAGGCGGAGCTCGAGGAATAAATCCTTGCAAGCTGCTGCTACTACGGCTGCTAACTCCATCTAGGATACTGCTACGATTGGGAAGGAGGCTATTAAGATGATCATGGGATTGTAATAGAAGCCTAGGGTCTTCTTTGTTGGTTTTGTTCCTATTTAGGTCCTTATTACTGGTTGTTGTAACTGATTTTTTTTTTGGTCATGTTTCTTGGTTCTTGGTCTAAAACTTTATTTGAGGTTCCAGGTCCTTGTAAAACCTGGGTACTTTTATTGGACTATGTTTGTGGTTTCAGGTCCCTGTAAAACCTAATTTTGATGCAGCTCTTTAGTAGGTTTTAGGATTGTTTTTCCTGGTGGTGGTTAATGTTTTATCTTTTTTGATTCTGTTAAAGGGTTTTGGGGTCCCTTCAAAACCTACTTTTATCATAATCTAAAAATAATAAGAATTTACTCATCAATTTATTATGCACCACTATGGAAGAATTAAAATAAGAATTTAATTCTTCTAATTATGTTACTTAATCATTGGTAAAAGTGATCAATTGGTTCACTTAATCACTACTTCTAAAAACTATACTTTCATCTTCTTTTTTGAAACTATTGGCAACAATTTGAAGCAAGTTGTCAAAAAAAGGCCCAGTGACTACCTTCCAAAGTGGTGTGTATATTACATTGATGTACATATCCCCAAGTATATATATGGAATTATTATATTGGTTATAAATATTTAAAATAATTCATAAATTTGTTTATGCCACTCCATTAGATGAACCCTTTTATTAGTTACATAATTTTGTGCCAAAGTGATGTCTAAGAGCTATAGTAGATTGATATGTAATTTTTATTATTGACTTGATAATTTGGTCAAAATTGGAATCTATTATATTTATTGACTCATAAAATCTTACCACATTTCCCCATTATGGTGGTGATTTTCCTCTTGATTGTCATATAGAACATACGGTGTTATATAAGCCTTAGTCAAACTCTACACATTATTAAATATATTTTTTTGGGGATCTATTTTTATTTTTGATTCTAATATTTTAATTATTTATTACAATCCTAAAACATATTATTTATGACTCATCCATTGGAATCAACCATAGAAATAAGGTCCTCTTGGATTTCATCTTTCTCTCCAAGCCTAGCCTTTATCTTTTTTGTTAGTGAGAAGATCTCTTTTTCTCTTATGAATTTAGTTGGTTTCATTTCTATTTTTACTATTCTCCTTATCACCTTTTAATTTTTTTGAGTTCTTATAAAATTCTATAACTAACTTGGGCTCCTTAGTGATGACTATGTCTTGTCTAGCTAACTACTCTGCTTGTATTTATTATATCCATGTAGGGGTCACTAATAATTCTTGAGAAGAGGTCTATTGGGAGATTAAGTGGTAAGGTATGAATAAATTTATGTGGAGGCATGATTATATATGGCTATAATGGAGGAGTTGAAATTGGATATATGGATGGTGAAGGGAAAGGTGGGATGACCATATTTATTTAGACATCTTGATCTTTGAAGGAGTCTTGATAACATATTTCGTGAGGTCACGAGACTCATAAATTGAGACTATTGATGACTCTATGTGGACATATAACATTATTGATAACCCCAATCGGGTATAAAGTTATGCATGTAGAATAACTATGGAAATTTTTTATTGAGACACTATAATTTCAAAATGTGGGATAGTTAATGGAGTTCTTAAGTAGATGTATAAAAAATAGGCTATGTAATAATAATCTATGTTAGTCCTTACAAGAACTATGCAATAGGTGTATAAATTATATTAATGGGGTCATTAGTGGAACTATTAACTATATTGACTAAGGAGTCCAAAATTGGAGTACTTATAGGAGTAAGGACACTAGAAATACCCATGGAGTTTAATGAAGTGGCAGACTAGATCAATAGGTGTAACAAATAAAACAAGGGAGAAAATTACCCATGTTAAACCTTATAAGGTGACCATAAGAAGGACAACTAGAATAAATGATGTAATTATTAAATTTTCATATATTTTACCTATTTGGTCCATACCCTTTTCTATATAAGGAGCTTGGTTTAGGTTTACAATCTACACTTATTCTATACATTGATTGTGAGGAGGACTAGGGTTTTAAATCCTAAAGGTTTCTAGTGGAGACACCTCATGATAAATATCAAATGTAGATTCTCCTTCTGGGTCATCCTCATATCTATCCTCCAAATCCCTTTCTTCGGCAAACTAATCTAAATGTTCTTCTAATAAATATTCATCCACATAGTTATCTTCTTTGTTGGAGTAAGGAATTCTTACTGATACACTTGAGTAAGGAGATGGTCTCTCTTTTCATTTTTTGACATTAGGGTATTGTATAATAGTATGAGAATATATTTTTACATATTTTTTCAAATAAGGGGTACTTGAAATAGTTTTAATGTTTATTGGGGGAGGAAGAATTGAATGACTAATCATTAAATCCTAAGGTGGTGGAGTTGTGACAACCATTGGTGTGAAATCAAAGGTAAATTTTGGTAATAAAGGTGTACCTATGCCTAGAATGTATTTCCCTATATCCTTTTAATTTGGGGAATTATTAAGGATACTTATTTTCATTCATTCATCAATTTTTTATTTTATTTCTTACTCTACTTGTAGTTACTTAACTTGATTGATGGATTTTCTCCCTTATTCTACTCTGATTTTGTCCTCCCTTATAATTAAGGGGTAATATTTTATCATCTAATCAATCTTCATAGTCATTTAAACATTATTCTTTCTTATATAAACTTTAGAATCAGCTTCAAGATTCAAAAAATCAAATCATGCTCATATTCATGATGCCCATAGTTTTATTTTAATTATCTTTTAAAACTATTTATTTATTACATGATCACCCTTTTGGTGTCCCATAATTTAAATTTAGCTAGTCTACACTTTAAATAACCTCTATGTGTTGAGGTTTTAGCCAATTCTTCCCAATTTTAGAATTGTTACCTCCCAACATTGAGGGGTGCCTTGTGATACTTGGTCAAACTATTCCTTCTCAAAATTTCATCGACACTATTAGAAAAATGATAATATATATCCTTCTCAACCAATTTCTCAAGCACTTTAATGGGTTTATATAAATGGATCACTAGCATACCTTCAACACTGATGACTATATGGTCTAGATAGAACCAATAGTCACCCAGTGACTTGAGTGATCTCTTAATTTTTATAGATAGTCTTGGCATTAGGTGTCCCTTTATTTCATTATAAACCATGGGATATAAGGTATCTACTATCATTTACATGTGATATTTTTATGTTTAGATATGAAGGTCATCAAAGTCATCACAAATCCTTTTTTATATTTTTGGCTCCCACGGAGGGATCCTAATAGGGCTGACATTATAATAGATGGCATCCAATAAATATGAGAGCATATATAAATTAAAATATACTTGGTCATTCATGACCTTATAGGTTTTTAAATTATAACTCATAATTTCCCCAAATAGTAGGAATTCCCTTATCTTCCAAAAATATATATGGTGAAGGGACCTAGGCCTCATCCACATTAGTTATAAATAGGGCTTTGTACAACCCATTTAACAAAGCCATGGTAATTCTAACATCAGGATTGAATTGGGTGATTGGGACCTTTTCTTTCATATTATTTTTTTTGGGATACTAGGCCCAAACTATTAAGGTGCCTTTGACATTATTATCTTTGAACCAATCACTAGCTATTTTCTGGTTATAAGGTATGTCTATTTTTGGTAGCCTATAGAAATTTTCAAAATTTAAACCGACCACATACACTATTAGGATTATTTTATTGCTCTTATGGAAAATATATTTTTTGTTTGTGCCTATTTTAAACAAATTATAAACCAATTTTATGGAAACACCTTAGGTTTCACCTCATAAAGTTTGACAACTTTGATTACTAACAAGTCATGTTTGTATTGTATTTTATCAAGTGGTATATTATCCTCATATTTGTATGGTTGAACTACCTCAACCACTGCATAAATGGACAATTAATATATGAATACATTGTTCAAAATTTTTTGATCTAATTTTATGTCCTCAAACTTTTGGCTAGTTTCAAAGTAGAACATTAAAAGAGTTGGTTATTGATTCTCAACTTCTATTTTTGACTAGATTAAATTCTATGCTTAATTTATAATTTAAGGATTTTAATCAATATGGAGTTCTATCTAATATTGCATAGATAATTAATTGGAAAGTATAGTTTGATTTAACTTTGGGACATATAGCCTATCTTTGTAACATAGAATTATGGATTGAGAGCCATGATGTAGTGAGATCAAGACATGTGGCTAAATCTCACGTAGTCATCTAGCCATAGGAATTCATGACTAAGTTTTCTATCAAATACAAGTGATACAATATGATGTGGATATGTGGATAAATAACATGTAGTTAACACAATGAAATAATTTTTTAAAGTTTAAATGCATTTTGATGATCTTTAAAGTATCAAAGATCAAGTGACACCTAGGCATAGGTCTATAAAACTTGATAAAATTGAAAATTGAATAGTCAGTTTAGTTAGTCAAATAAAAAAATATTAAAATGTAAATTAACCTTTTAATTAATTAATGCCTCAAATTTTAAGCTGAAGTTTATAAAGTAATTTATAAATGACAAAGTTTAGGCTTTGGGATATTTTGGTCCAAATTTATTTTAAGGTCAATATATATTCTAATAAGAACCAAACTTAGGATTTTAAAAAATAATAGGTCTCGATTTGAAAACTTAAAAAATGGGGCATGTTGGTCACAACAAATGGTGACTCACTGGGGAAATACTCTTGAGTATTTGAAAACCTATAAACTTTGGTTTAACTATCCTAAAAAAACATCAATTTTATAAGGAATAAATAATCAAATTAGATAACTAAAATAGACTTCAACATAACCATGGAACATAATAACACTTCTCAAAATTAAAATTGTGTGTGATTATGTGAAGGTTCTTTCCCATTGTTATGATAGTTTTATCAAATATTTAGACAAAAACTGATGTCTATTTATCTTTTCTTAGGTTAAATTATTTTAATTTTTAAGTGTGTATATATGGGAAGTTGAACATTTCTCTACTACTAGTTAGGAGTCCATAGCCTCAATAGAGATAAATTTTATTCCACTCTAAGCGTTACTCTAATGCCATCCATGCATCCATAGACCTAATAGAGATTACTTGAATAACCCCTTTTACACTATATATATATATATATATATATATATATATATATATATATGTAAACTTTTATTAGAAGAAGGGATGGGAGACACCATTGGCTAGGTGTAGAGGAATAAAATTCATTGTAGATAAGATATTTCAATCATATTTTATCTTTATCAATGTTTATTATTTTTCAAATAAGTTTTAAGCATGTAAATGTGTAATTGATATTTTAAAATGATTAGTCTTTCCAAAATTTACATGAAAACATTGAAATAACTTCCAATAATCTGATAACTTTATTTAATTTGAATAAAATTTTCCATCCAATCATGATATGTATCTCAATTCTAAGACATAGATTCATTATTAATAAATCCATGAGTAACCTTAACTATGTTTGAATACCTTGGGAGAAAATTTGGCAATCTATCTGCAAGTGATCAAAATGACGTTATTGAAGCACACAACTAACTGAAAGAAAAATCTAATCTAGGAAAGTAGGAAATCAAATCTAGGAAAGCAATAAATCTCATCTACAAAAGTAGGAAATCTAATATAGGAAATTGTGAAATATAATATATGAATTTAAGAAATCTAATCTATAAAAACAAGAAATCTAATCTAGGAAAGTAGGAATCTAATCCAAAAAAGTAGAAAATCTAATCTAGGGAAGTACGAAATCTAATCTAGGAAATCAAGAAATATAATCTAGAAAAGTAGGACATTTAATCTACTCCTACTACTCGATAAGAACTCGTAGTCATTCTGAGATGCTCCCAATTAGATCAGCCATGAAATAATATTTTAAGATTCATCCATTAATTGGAAATTTGAGTCATTACCTTAGAGGTCTTTCAAACAAAAAGGGTTGTTACCCAAAATTTAGAAATATGATATGGTTCAATCCATAATGGAATGAACTTATTGTGTTGTCCTTTCATCTCATGTGTTTTATCCCATAGGATGACAAAGTTTGAAATATTGAAAACTTTTATCTTTTATCTTTTATCAAACCATATTTTGATAATGTTCTAATGCTTATTGAAATTATTCAAAGCTTTTATTCTTGCATCCTCCATTTAAACAATGTCCACCAACCTAGACTAAATCTTGTCATCATCCTACATATACCCTTACATAAATTGATATGTTGGAAACTTGAGTAATTGGTAAATAGGTTGTTTCCCATATAAAAATAGGAAAGGTGAATTTTATAAAGTTTGTTTAGGTCAATTTATATTTACCCATAACACATATTTTAGCAGTATATGTCATTCTCTTGGTTTTCTCTATATAAAACTCTTTATTTCACCAAAACATTATTGTTGGTAGATTCAAAAACATCATTTCCTTGAGGTTAATAAGTTGAAGAAAACTTAACATTAATTTGGTTATTATAGGCCCATTCAGTAAATTCTATAGATTGAAAATCTACAACATTATCACACACTAAGTAAATTGGTGCTCCAAATCTAGTTAGAATGTTTTCCTCAATAAATGTGATTACATATTATGCCCTAGATTTATTTGTAGTAACTATTTCAATCCAACTCGTGCAATAGTCTATAGTTATTATCATAGACTTATGTCTAACTGATGAATTAAGATTAATGACCCCTTTAAAATCCAAACCCCATTGTGTAAAATGGCATTCTTTAATCATAGGTTTCAAAGGCATTGTTACGTGTTTTTATATTTTTCCAAATACTTGACATTGGTGGAAAATATTAACATGATTGTGTGAATCTATAAAAATATTTGGCTAGTAGTATCCCATCATTATGATTTTATGAGCTATAACATTACTTGAGGGATGTCCACTTCCTATCTTCTGACAAAATTTTTCAAGGATATTTATATTTTTTTATTTATAAACACACTATTAATATATAACTTCATAGTTATTTATATATATTACCCCTTTTTAATCATATGGTGCATTGATTTGAGTCTGATTGCTCTTATTTTTTCTCTATTTAGTTTAGGAGGGCATGTACCTATGAGTAGGTAGTGAATGATCAGAGTATACCAATCACCATAACTATTTGAGACTAGCTGACTTGCTCAATGGAAATATGTAGATCAATCTATTGATCAGTTGAATGATGCCATGTCCTCATACCATTTTGGTGGGTCTAATCTCTAACTAGAATCCATATAATTTGGCCATCTATTTTACTCTTCTTTCACATAGATCATTTTGTCCAAGCATGAGTTTGACTATTGGGTCCAATATAATGGTGCATGTATTTTTGCACATGATATAATGTCTAAATTTATTTACTACTTTGATTAGAGCATAAATTTATTTATTAATCATAAAATAATTAAACTCTACATATTTTAGGTTAGAACTCATGAAGGTGATATGATGCTCATTGTCTTCAACCTCTTGAGTGATCACCACTGTCATAGTGTCATCTTATGTCAATGAATACATGAATTAATATTTGGTGAAATTTGGGATAATTAGAATTGGAGATTTGTCAATGGCACTTTTGATATCTTGAAATGATTTATTAACTTCAGGTATCCATTCTACTTTTACTTCCTATTTTAACATAATATTTAATGGTTTTACAATTTTTATAAATCTTGAAATGAGTTTTTGAAAAAAATTTATCTTAGCAAAGAAATATTTGACTTCTTTTTTGATGTTAGTATATACAATTTTAGAAATGGATCAAACTATTCTTGGTCAATAGAAATACCTTCATTAGTGATTACATGGCCTAGTAACTTACCTTCTATGACTCCAATAATATTATTCTTGAAATTCATTGAGATTCCACACCTTCTATATCTATCAAATACTCTTTGCAAGTGAGGCACATAATATACTCTATTCTTAGAGAAGGTAATTAGATCATCCATGTAAATAATGATGTACTTACTAATGAGTCCTTAAAAATCAAAATCCATGGCCAAATGAAAAATGGTATATGCACTTATTAGTCCAAAATGAATTATTTTGTATGCAAAAGTTCCCCATTTAGTAGTTAAATCAGTTTTCATTCGATCATCATTCTCTACTAACACGTAGTTGTATCATGAAAATCCATATAGAAAAGACATAATTTCAAAGCCACTAACTATATGCATTACTTTATCTATAGAAGGAAATGGATGGTTATCCATTTTAAAAACTTTATTAACATTTCTAAAACCTACATAGAGTCTGATTTAGCATTCTTATTTCACATGGGAACTAGGTTAGCCACCCAAGTGGAATGTTTGATTTAAAATATGATTTTGACGTCTAATAATTTTTAGACTTATTTTTGAATGAAGGGTTCTAAAATGGGATTAATTCATATTTTCCTTTTCTTTAAAGGTTTATTCTTTCTCTAAATGGTATATTGTGTGTGATAACCTTGAAAACAAAAATATTTAAGTCTTCATAAGTCCAAGAAATCACATCTTTGTACTTTATCAATAATTCACTCAATTTATATGTTTCTTGATCAGAAAAACTAAATACAATATTGACATGTTGGGGGTATTTATTAATTCCTAAATTCACCTTGATAAAATTTTATTCACTGGTCTTCAATTATTTCTAGTTTTTATCTTGGTGGTCCATGTCAAAGAGACATTCTAGTGATACCATATCATCAGATATCTTGTTTCTTTTAGCTAGACAATATTGTCTTCAATTTTTTTATCCATGAAATGTGTATACTAACAATTCTCATAGATGAATGTCCCATGTGGATAGGGATCATGGTTTATTTTTGGTTAGTGGAATCCTACAAGATTTTTACAAATATATTCTATTTATATATGGGATCAGGTAAATGGAATATTTAGCTATAGAATATAGGTTGACATACTTGGATTCCAAGAATAGAATTTGTAATTATAACAATATAATTTTTAGGAGTATATATTCCTTTGAATTGTAGTATAATGGGTTAGATAGTGTTGGATAGTATTGGGTAATATTATATTTTGGGATTTTTGATTAAAAATTAGGATTTATAGAATGAAAGTGTAATGAGTTTTCATGATATGAAGATTTTAAAATGATTAGTATTTGATGTTAATATATTATATTTTCACTTATTATGTGAGATATATCCTTTGGGTAATGATATGTGTCTCAAGACTACCTCATATGAAACTAGTTTTGTCTTATAATTGGTATTAACTACCCACTCTGAAGTCAGGTAATATTGTATAATAACCTCATGAATTGATTCTATTTAGCTATAAACATCTAAAAAAAAATTATATATGTTATAAATCTTATTATATTAATGAATAGAAAAAGGGTATTTTCTCTACAAGTTTGGTAACTATATTGTCATATTAGAGTTTACCACTAAATATTTATCAAAGTAGATAGTTATATGATTACTCTAGATTAGATAAGCCTTTGTGATCTTAGGATAAAATTTGAATACCAAGTAATGATTTGAATTTCCTACAATCTCTCTCCCTTAAATTTCAAAATTTATCCCTATAATTACCATGTTCTAATGAACCCAAGAACCTCTAATAAAAATTGTGCAGTGTGTGTCGAATTCACTGTTGAGTATATGCTAAGGTGTTTGCCTAATAAAAGAGATATAAAACACTAGATAGATTAGAAAATGTAATATCCCCTTCTAATAGGGATATATGAAAGACACAAAACACTGATACCAAAGACCAAAGCTCTGATACCACTGTGATGTCCCTTACTTAGGGGCTCTTTTATCTGCACAAAAGCTCTAATACCACTGTAATATCCCCTTCTAAACAGGAAATATAGCAACACAAAAAATCTGAACCAAGATATAATAGCTGTTGAATAAATTCAGAAAGATCACAATAATATAGTCTTTTAATAACAAATTACAGATTGTATCACTTGTCCTTGTAAATTATTACAATTGCAGTCCTCCAATATGCATATAAATATGAAATACAGTCTTGAAAACCCTGGCTTTGCAAATCTGGAAGTGCAAATTGAGTTCTGGAAAGTCTCGGCCCTTCTGTGTCGACACACAGTCGCCGTCGTTGGTCGATATCTCGCCGACGTCGGTCTCTGCCGGTCGGATTTCTGCCGATGTCGGTCCTCAGTCGACCGATGTCGGTCACTGAAACCCTCTGTCTCCCGAGGTCAGTTCCTGCACTGGTCTGTACGAACCCGTACGGGTTCTGTACGGCCGCAAAATTAAGCACAACTTCCCTATTTTCAACCCCTGATCTGAAGATATCTGTCTCTAGCACAGTAGATCTCTAGCTGTATAATTTATTGAATCAAAACATAAAGCAATAAATACTTGGAATATCTGTGATCACTTCTGTGTGAAGTTATCTCTCAAACCTGAAATTTTGTGATAACTTCTGGATGAAGCTATCTCTCACTTTGGCAATAGATCAGCTGATATTTCACAGCCTCTTAATTGCACACACTGAAGAGGGAACGTTCTCCAATGCAAATGGAATCCTTGAACCCTAGGCTCAGTCTTCACAGAAGAAATTCTTCAATTTTCAATAATCAATAATCAATAGCCTCATGAACAATGGCCTCCATGAGAAACCCTTATACCCTCAAAAGATATGCTTGCCCTAATTAGGGTTTCTTAAATTAGAATTAGGGTTTCTAATTAAAAATAGGCTAAATAATTAATATTTGATTAAATCAATCAAATATTAATATCTCCCTCAATACATGTCGGATCCACGAACCGATCGAAGCTAGCGAATCAGGGAGTGATTCCACACATAACCATGCCACAATAAAGGCGCTCCGCTGCATATCAAATATCCCTAAAAAGTAGGAGCTCAAGCCAAATGTGTCTGAAATACCCTGAATGAAAATCAAATGAAGAAATCCTGTGAATCAAAGTCGAGCCAAGCTCCATTATGACCCTCTATCCATCTTATTAGCCTACGAAGGTCGCATAATAGGCTAACCATGAACTCAGAACATGTCAATTGAAAAGGGGACATGACAATCCGCCCCTCCTGAAATTGCTTGCCCTCAAGCAATCACTGAATGACAAATCAATCAACCCACCTGGATCCCAAATGTAGTTAGGATCTCCACCACTGTCAATTAACATGAACCCCATGCCATGTCCATCCCAACTCTCATGTAATGGCGTCACATCATCTCTTGTACTAAGATAAGCACTCCAACATCCAATCCATAAATGACAATTAGCAAGCAAACTCCGTACCTGAATAATATCGAAAACTGGATTGTGAAGGCTAGACATAGTCATATCATCATCAACCTGTGACCCGACTGTAACCAAAAGTTGAGTCCTCACCACATGTGACAACTCCTGAACTGAACTCACCTCAAGACCAAGCTCGTCCTCGTACCTCTCCTGTACTGGTGCCAATGTGCTCTTGTCATCACCCTCTATCATGTTATGTGGTATAGGTACCTCCATCCGATGACAAAACATATATCTGAAGCTGCTGCCCCGTATTGCCTTAAGAATATGTGTCATCCCATCAACATTAAAGAGAACCTCCATGTCCTTGAGACGAAGAGTAACTTCCTCAAATGAATGAAGCCACTTCATACCCAAGACTAAGTCTATATCCCCCATGTTTACCACATAATAATCAGCGTTGAACTCATAGTTGTTTAAGCGCAATGGGAGGTCTCTAATCATACGCTCACACTTAAGAGTGTGACCATCGGCTACCTTAACTCTGATGCCCTCAAAACCTTCTGTAGTGAGTCCACGCTTCTCCACAAATCTAGCATCTATGAAATTATGAGTGGCTCCTGTATCAAGAAGGGTGATAACCTTCTGCCTTGCCAAAACTCCACGGAGTCTGAATGACTCATTCGACTGTATGCTGGATATGCGGGCCTCTTGTAGGTGAAGCTCTAACTCTACCTCTGCATTAGGCCCTGAAGCCTCCACCTCTGCCCCCTCAGCACTGTTATGCTGTTCGGAATCCTCCGAATCTGACTCCTCATAATATATCCACATCATACGATTCGCCTTGCCCTTAGGCCTCAAAGGACCATCGTGATGGATATCATATGGTCCCTTACAGTAGAAGCAAAGCTTCTTCCTGCGTAGATCATTAAGTGCCTCATGATCCAAAGGTGGTGCTGCTGGATTGGCCTTTGAATCATTTTTAACTCCGGATTTATCTATGTTAAAATCCGGTCTCTCCGTATCCCCGTGGGAGTGCTTATGGTCTCTAGAAGAAGAAGTACCTTTGGTGTTAAATTTATTGGATGGGGCTGCCATCTCCATATCACGTGCCTTCCTCATAGCTACCTGTAATGAAGGAGGATCAAAGGCTTTGATCCAACCCCTCAATGGCTCTGTCAATCCCTCTATGAAGAGAACTACCAATCTACGCTCTGAAATATTGGGTACCATGACTGCTAATCTCTGAAACTCACCAATGAAGGACTCCAAGCTACCTGTTTGTCTCAACTGTGCCAGATCTCGGAAGTAAACCTCGGGATCTCTCCTATCGAACTGCTCAACCAATCTATCCACAAAGTCCTGGTACTCTGTCACTTGATTATGCTGAAGCGTTACCATACCATGGTACCACCAATCATGTGCTACTCCATCTAAGTGCAAAGTGGCGTATTTGATGGCATCTATCTCTGACATTGGTCTCAACACCAAAAAAGTGTCAAGCTTATGAACCCAAGCTTGAGCTGTCATCTTACCACTGCCGTCAAAAGTAGTCAAAGAAAGCTTACCCGTAGCCTTCTGTAGCTCACTGAATTGGACTCTAGGTCTCCTGTCCTGTCTAGCCAATCTATAGTGCTCTCTCCTCAAATTGACAAAACGATCAAAGGTTGTTCTCTCCTGGATATGAGGAGGTAATAAGTCCCACTCATCATTTGCAGCCATGTAAACATCTACAAATGGAGAATTCCCTGCCTCCTCATCTGCTGGTACCTCTGGTTCTTCTTGAATAAATGAAGGGCGTGTAGGTCTATCAGCTATTCTGGAGTGAGTCTGTTGTGGTCTCTGATTAACCGTAGCACTCCTATCATCACTTTGGTCCCTGTTCTATCCATCAGGTGCATTCATTCTCTCTAACATGGTCATAAGTCCCTGTAGTGTCTGAGCCATCTGCTGTTGGCTTGTCATCATAACACGCTGAAACTCTCTGGTGGCCTGATCAGCATCATACCTGTGGCCCCTGGGTGGGCTGCCCTCACGTCTGTCACTCATGATGATTGGTCTCTGATCTAACAACTGGATACCTTCAA
Organism: Torreya grandis; assembly: GCA_037957365.1. Taxonomy (NCBI): domain Eukaryota; kingdom Viridiplantae; phylum Streptophyta; class Pinopsida; order Cupressales; family Taxaceae; genus Torreya; species Torreya grandis. The sequence continues at coordinate 1,290,496 of JARHVA010002730.1, forward strand.
GCAAGGCTCGGCTGCGTGTGTTATACCTGTGTGGTCCCAACTCTTGTGGCTGCATAAGATCTATAGACCCTCAGGCTGGCAGGATTTAGCTCTGATACCACTGTAATATCCCCTTCTAATAGGGATATATGAAAGACACCAAACACTGATACCAAAGACCAAAGCTCTGATACCACTATGATGTCCCTTACTTAGGGGCTCTTTTATCTGCACAAAAGCTCTGATACCACTGTAATATCCCCTTCTAAACAGGAAATATAGCAACACAAAAAATTTGAACCAAGATATAATAGCTGTTGAATAAATTCAGAAAGATCACAATAATATAGTCTTTTAATAACAAATTATAGATTTTATCACTTGTCCTTGTAAATTATTACAATTGCAGTCCTCCAATATGCATATAAATATGAAATACAGTCTTGAAAACCCTGGCTTTGCAAATCTGGAAGTGCAAATTGAGTTCTGGAAAGTCTCGGCCCTTCTGTGTCGACACACAGTCACCGTCGTCGGTCGATATCTCACCAACGTCGGTCTCTGCTGGTCGGATTTCTGCTGACGTCGGTCCTCAGTCGACCGATGTCGGTCACTGAAACCCTCTGTCTGCCGAGGTTGGTTCCTGCACTGGTCTGTACGAACCCATACGGGTTCTGTACGGCCGCAAAATTAAGCACAACTTCCCTATTTTCAACCCCTGATCTGAAGATATCTGTCTCTAGCACAGTAGATCTCTAGCTGTATAATTTATTGAATCAAAACATAAAGCAATAAATACCTGGAATATCTGTGATAACTTCTGTGTGAAGTTATCTCTCAAACCTGAAATTCTGTGATAACTTCTGGATGAAGCTATCTCTCACTTTGGCAATAGATTAGCTGATATTTCACAGCCTCTTAATTGCACACACTGAAGAGGGAACGTTCTCCAATGCAAATGGAATCCTTGAACCCTAGGCTCAGTCTTCACAGAAGAAATTCTTCAATTTTCAATAATCAATAATCAATAGCCTCATGAACAATGGCCTCCATGAGAAACCCTTATACCCTCAAAAGATATGCTTGCCCTAATTAGGGTTTCTTAAATTAGAATTAGGGTTTCTAATTAAAAATAGGCTAAATAATTAATATTTGATTAAATCAATCAAATATTAATATCTCCCTCAATACATGTCGGATCCACGAACCGATCGAAGCTAGCGAATCAGGGAGTGATTCCGCACATAACCATGCCACAATAAAGGCGCTCCGCTGCATATCAAATATCCCTAAAAAGTAGGAGCTCAAGCCAAATGTGTCTGAAATACCCTGAATGAAAATCAAATGAAGAAATCCTGTGAATCAAAGTCGAGCCAAGCTCCATTATGACCCTCTATCCATCTTATTAGCCTACGAAGGTCGCATAATAGGCTAACCATGAACTCAGAACATGTCAATTGAAAAGGGGACATGACAGAAAATAGTCAAGTTTTCATAGAAAGAAGCTCAAAAAATAGGGTTTTTTAAATAATAGATTATGAAGGAACATATTTATGGTGAAATTTATGAGATAATATGGTATGAATTACCTAGATTGCTAGTTGACTGGTTGGCTCATCTAGAACATCATTATTTTAGATATCATACGAATATTAAAATTACATGGTCTAAGGAGAATATTGAATGGATTCATGCCTTAGACACCAGCTAGACCCATGTGATAGATCATTGGTTGGATTAAAACATTGATGGGTATATCATAGAGTTTATAGTACATGGTTATGTAGCGTTTGAAGTGGTAAAGGATCTATTTAAGATAGAGATAAGAGGAAAATTCTAATAGTGACTTCCTATGCTCATTAACAATGTTTGATGTGGATAAAGTAATGGTACCTATTATTTTCCATATGTATTAGTTACTTTGAGTGTCATGGGGGTGTGTACGAGATAAGGGAAAATGAATAAAATATGAAAAGATGGAGATTGAACTTGAGTCCAACATTGATAATCTAGATGAAAAGGATTGAAAAAATAATTTGGAGTTATAAATAGAGTTGTGATAATAGAAGATATGGAATAAATAGAGTGAATTTCAAGAAACTACAAATAGGAGGAGGAGTAGTAGTATTGATGATTTGGATGAAAGGAAATGATAAGAAGTGTGTGGTGAAGAGAGATAGAGAGGGGATCCCAAGAAAATTTAATATAGAATGTGAGGAAGTGATGAGGATTTAACATGGATTAAATAAGAAGGTATTAATATAGAAATAGAATAGATGGGCAAAATTCTATAGTTTTTAGGACTGTTATCCCAAAAATAAAATCAAGGATTACCTTATAGACACAGACATAGTACAGGTTCAAGTTTTGAGAGATAGATATTTGGAGGTAAGGATCATTTACCAATGGAGAACACATCCATTGAGCCTAATTTTTATCAAAATCATAGTAATTCCTATAAAAATTTAGATGATAACACTTGTCAAGGACCAATTTTAGAAGTTCATAGAAAAACCCTAAAAGTACAAAAGACTGTACATCATGAAGTTGTGTAGAGTTTCTCAAACTAATAAAATAAGAACATAGCAACATTGATTTATACAAAGATAAATCCTCTAATTATTTTTAAAGCTAAGGATTTCATTACATGACTTAAAATCTTAGAATAAGAATACAAAGGAGATGACAAAGATATATCTACAACTACCACATCCATAAAACTAGAGGAGACATCACAACCACTACCAGATCAAGAGGCACCCTAAAGTACATAGAAGTCCCTAAAATTGAAACCATCCCTAATGGTGTTTATAAAAAAATCAACTATGATACTTATAAGAAATCCCACTATGGTATCTCAATTGGGAACATTGACCCACCTGGCCCCTTATGATGGGTTTGTGGACTTAGAGTAGTACTTACTCACTTGCACTATGAAATGATAATCTAAAAAAATTACTGATGAATCAATGATGAATTGTGATTTGATTAGAGAATTGGCTAGTAGAGCATTATAATTTATAGTTTATAAAGGTGTTGACCAAGCTACATTACAAGAATTCAAGATAATGTTGACCATAGAATTTAAAGTCTAGAAATGCTCTAGTCAGACCATATAAGATCTGAAGGAAATTAGGCAAGTATCCAAAGAGACTATATTTAAATATGATTGTAGATTTTAAAATGTAATGAATAAATTCAAGTTTTTTTATGTTAGATAAGTACAAGGTAGTTTTGTTCATATAGGGATTGTGACCAAGGATAAGGTTTGTTATTGTGTAAACCTAATTCACTAGTAAAGTAGAAAATAGAATAATTGTAATTAAAGTGGAGTACATTCAAGATTATGGTGGAGCTTTGGCTCCTAGTTTGAAAATAGATAAAACTTTAAAAATCCTTATACAAAATTGGAACAACAACAAAAAATAGCATAGATACCTCGATCAAATCTTTGGTGTATAAAGTGCAACAAAGAAGGGCACCATGGGAATGAGAGCCCAAGAATAAAATCTAAATTTTGTGATATTTGTTTCATAGTAGGACATGTGACATATCAATGTCATCTGCTATAGTACTACATGAATAACCTATAGAATTTGTATTTAAACTTATAAAAATCCCACAACCATGATGAGAAGAACTACCGAACACTATAAGAATTTATAGAAGATATTACCAAAAACATATTTGTAATAGCTACATAGAAAGCTAATATGATAATGTAGGTTATCATCACACTTAAAGTAAATAGTTTTATCACTAATCCAACTATTGTACCTTGGTTACTGATGATACTATCATACCAACCTATAGACATAATTAATTGGAGTCTACCTATTCAAAATTGGATATCCTTCATGCAGACATGGAAATTATGGAATTATATAGTCTTGTAGCTAACATAATCTAATTAGGCTCTATAACCAACTCAAGGTCAATATGACAAATATGGAAGAACCAAAAAATGTAAGGGTGGAAGCCTAAATAGAATTATGTAAACTATAGACCACAATAGTTTGGTAACTAGGTTTTCTAACCAAATAGAGGAGGATATCATGGATGAATGAGGGGAGGTTACTGAGGAGGACCATAAGGAGGTAGATTAAATGGATGTTTAACCCTAATTTAATGTTATTGTGTAACAAATTCAACTATGTATAAAGGAATTTCCCTATGAATCTATAACATCAATCCTAATGTGCTTATTATAGGGTTTTTAAATAACATGTTACAAAGGATTGTTCAGTGTTGGAAAAATAGCATGAGGACAAGGATATAATAAATATAAATATGGTAACTACATAGCCCTAATAGGATTCATTATTTTAAGCTATCACTCATTGAAAACATGTATAATAAGGATTATCTTATTTATAATTTCCATAATACCATAGGATCAAGAAATCACAACTAGACAAATATCTAGAGTCCACCATAGAGAAATAGTTAATACACAAAGCAATACAAATTCTAAAAATGATTTATCAACAAGAAACCATTAAAGATGATGTTGTAACCATAGGTTTGAAAAGTTATGGGTATATAGTGTGCATCATTAGACAATATGGAGTTGTCATCACGTTGATAGACTTGATGAAGCACCTTAGTAAACTATAGAATAAGGAAATACCATAGAACATCACCAATGTTCTCCATGATCTACTAGAGTATGCATTAAAGGGCCAAAAATGATCAGATAATATGATGTGGTATGTAAAAACTAGAAAACTATGGGATGTTGATTTAAGGATGGCCATTAAAATTGAAGGGTATAAGGTACCCAACATAGTGTTTTATTTTGACAACACTGTCAATATGATTCATTGATCAACATGGGTTACTATTGGCTAACCTATGCTAAGTTAAAACCTAGTTACACTGAGTCTTGTGGATTCTAAGTGAATTTAAACAATTGGTTGATTGGATGACATGGAGATCAAATTTGTAAAATTGAGATTTTATGGTGACTTTGAATTCATAGATATGAAGATGGATAAGATGTATTAACCTATGCTCATTGGAAAAAAATGGGCCTTTAAAGGTTAGATGACCATCAATACAATAAGAAACTAGTTAGAATCTCGTTAGGGAGATAATATTATAGTGATTCCTTTAAATAAGGATGGAGAAAAAACATATCATATTCTTAGAGAGTCGTATTCTCTCTATGTCTATGATGAGAGTAGTTGGATGAAGGTGAACACTAAAGATAAACGATAGGCCTTGTGAGTCGCGTAATGTAACTTTCTCTATAATCACACAAGCCTAAATAAAGTACCATTATGGTTAAAGGAGTTACCTCTCAATTTTGTGTTACCACGTGTAAGTTCCACCATTATTGGTAAATGATGTATGGTTTATGTCTATAAGGTCACCAACTCAATCAAACATAGATTCTTTATATTAGGATGGTCAAACGGATCAAGATTATATAGAACTAATGAGTGAAGGCATTCTATCTTGGGATAGGTATTCTTTGATATATGGATATTTTGACACAAAAATTCTTAATTATATGAAGGGTGACTATTAGTTCTGACCTCTACATATGGTTTTTGTAATAGAATTCCAATTATCCACTACTTCACCACCAAGGATGTTGGTTAGTTTATTCTATGATTCTAATAATATGTGTCTGACATTGAATAGAGAGTTAGTGATCTCACACATGTATTGAAGGGGATTATTTATAACTAGTGGTTTGTACATAAGGAGGCACCTATGTAATGGGATGAAGCCTACAAAATCCTTTTAGATTGATTCTAGTTACTAAAAGGAGTAAGGAAGGACAAGCCAATATTTCATGAAGGATATTTCCTTAAGCTTCACATTTCCTAATGCGTTTAGGTTTGGATTATAGAGGTTGTTTCTCTTAAAAATTGGGTACATATAATCTATTACACTTTGGGTACCCTTCCTACTACTTGGTATGTCTACCAAGAGTGTAGAAGGGAGATAAGACATTGATCATAGGTTCAAAGTGATTTCATTTAGACATTTATTTTTTAAGATGACAAACCTATGAAACACAAGGCATTTTAGAATCTAAAGATTTTTTTTCTATGGGAGGATTGAATACTTAAATAGATTAATTTATTCAACATCCTCTTGCAACATAGCCTATGATTTGAATAAATTTCTGCAAGCCTATAAATTAGATAAGTACAAGGTAAAGGTCTTTGTTCAACCATGTCATAGAATAAAAGACAAAAATGAGTGGATAATAGATTAATTTGAGGAGTAATATATGGATCTCACAAAAAATTTCAAAATAAAATGGAAATTTGAGACACTTCGAGGTCCACTCATATAATTATCTAAAAAGGAAAGGTTGTGGCATCTTAACATTTCAGAACAAGAAGTTGAATAGATAATAAATTATTCCATTCTTAATGAAGAATTAAATATTTACCATGAACCTTTGAAGGATCAAATTTAGAAAATTAAGACCAAAGATGTTCCAAAATTGGCACATATTGGTGATTATTGGTCACAAGAAGACATATCCAAAGTACTACAACTTTTATGGAATTATCTAGATGTTTTCTTGACTAATATCACTAAATTCAAGGGTGTGGACCCATATTTGGGGGAGATGTACATTGAACTGAAAGAATGCACAAAATTGATTAAGAAAATACCATACTGTTTGAACCCAAACATGAAGCTAAAGGTCAAATCTAAACTAGACTACATGCAAGAGGTCAAAATTATTTTTCCTATGGAGAAATCTGATTGGATGAGTCTTATGGTAGTTCAAACAAAGAAGATGTATGAGATAAGAGCTTTTAGAGACTATCATATTTTAAATGAGGCTTGTGTTAATGACCTTTTCCCTATCCTATTCATGGATGAAGTTTTTTAAGCAATCATAGGCCATGAGGTGCATTTCTTTATTAACAGTTTTAGTAGGTACCATTAGATTTCAATTGTAGAATAAGATATAGCCAAGATGACATTTATAATAAAATGAGGTTCTTTTGCATATAAGGTAATGTCATTTGGACTAAAAATACACTTGTAGTTTTCTCAACAGTTGTTGTAGCTGTGTTTAAGGATTTCATCCATGATTTCTTAGAAGTTTATTTAGATTATTGGGTAGTCTTTTATTTTTTTTGAAATCACTTCTCCAAAATAATATTGATGTTAGAGATATGTAGATAATTGTGAATAGGGATCATTTTAAAAAAATGCTTATTTCTACACCCTTTGGGTTTTTTTTAGGTCATGTAATCTATAATAAAGGTATATTGGTAGATCCAACCAAGATTGCAATAATTGTGGGAATACTACCACCCACAATTGTGGCATAGGTTTGATCCTTCCTTAGATATATAGGCTACTATAGAAATTTTATTAAGGGGTATGTTCTAATATTTACCCCTTTAGATAAATTATTAAGGAAGGATACACAGTTCATCTAGATAGATGTCTTTTAGGCTACATTCATTGATTTAAAGTAGAGGCTGGTAACTACACCAATATTGATTTTTATAGATTGGAGAAAGTCTTTCCACATATATGTGGATGCATCAGGGATTTTAATTGACATTATGTTGGCATAACTAGGATAGAGTGTTTTAGATCACCCCATTCATTTTACTAGTTAGAAACTATCTATGGTTGAAAAGAATTACACTACCATTGAGGGTGAAACCCTTGCATTAGTGTCCACACTATAAAAAATTTGCCATTACTTACTAGCTACACCATTTGAGTTGTTCACCGATCATCAAGCCCTACATTACCTGGGAAATAAAACTTTGATGGGACATTATATATCTTAATGTTTAATGCTTTTTTAGGAGTTTCAATTTTGTATTAATGTCAGACCTAATAAAGATAATGTCAAACTAGACCAATTAAGTTGGCTCTAAAATGGCAAAGAGATAAAGGAAATTCTTGATGAATTACTAAATACACATTTATTTTGGGTGTCTGTGATTCTTAAATAATTAGAATAGTCTAACTTGGTCAAGATAATGTCAAATTGAACCATTTGAGTTGGCTCCAAAATTGTGAAGAGATAGGAATTTCTTGATGAATCACCTGATACACATTTATTTTAGGTGTCTATGATTCTTGAATAATTATAATAGATCACATAGTTTTTATAATAGGGGACATTTATAAAACACTAAATAGAGTAAGAAAAGAAGTAATTGATTACTAAGGCCTATCCTTTTAGTATCATCAAAGGATTCCTATACTATATAGGTAAGAATGAAGTACTACGTAGAGTTTCACTTGAGCATGATCAACCTTACATACTTGAAGAAGCACACCAAAGCATGTATATCGAAGGATGGGAAAGGTAAACCATTTGGATGAAATACTTCTCTAGCCAATGCTTGCACATCAACCCTTTAAACAATGGGGGATTGATTTTGTCTAAATTATTAATCTACCCAACACATGTAGTCATTGATGTTATATAATAACTGAGACCAGCTATTTTATTAAGTGGGTCAAAGCTACTATGACAACTTGTTATGGTACAAATAACACAACAAAGTTCTTATATGAGAACATAATCACCAAGTTTGGGTGTCCAATCAAGCTAGTAAGTGACAAAGGTACACACTTTCTAAATAAAGCCATATAAACACTTAATAGTGAATTCCTCATATCACACCATAAAATTACATCCTATCACCCTCAAATGAATGGTCAAGTGGACTCTATAAACAAAGTCTTAGGTAAGATGCTTATAAAAGTCTATGATGTTCATTGCAATGATAGGGAGGATAGACTTCCTACCATCTTATGGGCATATCACATGCATTACAAATGTGTCTTTGGGTCTACCCCCTTTCGACTAGTTTATGGTTTAGAAGTGCTAATGCCCTTAGAGTATGTTGTACCTAGCCTATAGATCATAATCATTATGCATATGGGAGATCAATATTCTTTAGGGAATAAGTTATTAGACCTAAAAAAAATGGATGAAGACCACTATAGAGTAGCCTAGACACAAGAGGTAAATAAGAATAGGTAGAAAGCTTGACATGATAAGAAATTTTACACTAAATAATTTTAGATAGATTATCCTATGTTGTTGTATGATAGTCAATTTTGAGATTTTCTAAGAAAATTGAACATATATTAGAAGGGACCATATATTATTCATGCATTATCACATCTAAGAATGGTAGTCCTATAGGATTTACAAGGTACCATTTTGCATAGAAAAGTGAATGGTAGTAGGCTCAAACCCTATTACCACTAAGTTATGTACCCAAGAAATCACATGGGCTCATTCATACCAGTTTAGCATAGTATTTATTTTCTTGTGTTATGAGGATTGGGTTTGGTTTTTATTATGTTCTATGTGTAATTTCATAAGTTTGTGTAAATAAATTGGCTATAGTAACCTTCGAGCAAGAGGAAATGTGTATAATTGAATGAAATCACCTGTATGATGGTTAAAATAGGTGGTAAAGAAAGACAATTAAGCTTGGGAAAGCTATGTAAGACATAAATCTTGAAGATAGCTAACAATTAAGAGATGGGTGTTAATACCCAAGCATGTGAGATAGGTAACATCAAATCTAAATCATTTTTGTGATCCACATTAGCAAAGGGAATAGTAAATTCATAGATTTAGTGGGTCACATCACTCTACCTAACCACCATAAAGTTATTCCACATCAGCAAAAAGTGTGCTAGCTAATTAATTATAAGATTTAGTTACTAATGTTTTTCAAAAGAAGATCCAGAGTTAATTTTGGTTCATTTAAATCTTAAGAGTATCATAGAGCACATGCCAAATCTATATATAGACCATGTTGCTAGTTGAATTATCATTTCATAAATAGCTATTTTCAAGCAATTTGGTGAGTCTCTCTCTAAGTCTCTCACACCACTCTATACTCTTGTATTCCAACCAGTTTCACTTTAGCATAAAGATGTTCACAATGGTCACCATTGCATTGCCTCAATTAATCAAAGTGCTCTTTGTTACATAATTAGAAGACATCATGGTTGATGCAAACATATTCTAGGTAAAAGTTTTAGATATTAAGGTGTATCCTTTACTCAAACATGTCAAAGAAAGACTCTTTGTTCTTGAAATATCCATAGAGGCATAAACTTTGACAATTTCACCACCACACAGGTTCCACAACACTGATGTGGAGTGCTTAATTTGGATTCCTACATTTGGTCAACATAGTGAAATCATTCAAATTATGTTGGGTAAGTATAATGATAGGAATATCTATTTAGCTATGGACCTTGTTATATATGTGAATGGAGATACAATGGTAAGGGCCACTAGTATGTCATCATATGGATGCTCTTTTGTGCCTTACAAATTAAAATCCCCTTTTATTCTACCAAATATTAAGGATGCCTATACCTATGTCAATCATGAAATTCCTTTGGATGATATCTTAGATGAAGCCATCTACATCTTAACAGAATGTATTGCTACATGTTTTTGGCAAACCACCAATGCCATGAAGGAGGCCACCAAAGGGATCATTTATATTTTGCATTAAATGATCTTATAGGGGGAATAATTTAATTAGCTAGAAATTTTGGTGGCTGAGTTGACAATGAATATTAAAAAAGTCATCACATCTACAAAACAAACATTTCAATATCATTTTTTGTGTGTTATTACTTATATTTACATAGTAGAAGTCTCCCAAAGGGGAGAGTTAATCCAAATTTAGACTATTGACTAAACATTACATTATATAAACTCATCTATAAACATAGTGAAAGTGGTTACCTTGCACATCTATCTATTCAATTCATGATAGGATGAACTCATGGAATTGTTTCTCAATAACCCAAGAATCCCACTATCTATGATGTAGTTTTTGGAACATCATGCATTGGTGGTGAAGGTTCCACAGGGGATTTCTATTCATATTCATGAGCTTTCAAAGGATCCATTTTCACCTTTGCCTTTCTTCATCAATAGGTATATGTCCTAGACTAAAGTCACTCAGTATACAAATTTATCCACTCATAGAATGACCCCTTTATAGATAATTCCACCTAATGTTCCCATTCTAGTGGATATTGTATACACCTCCTTTATAATGTCTACTCAATTAGATAGAGTAAATCACAAAGATCTTAAGAGCCATAACTCACCTTCTCCCCCATGAAGTAAGACTCATAGATATATTATTGTGGATATTATTGGTGAGGAAGCTAAACTACAATGACTCTAAGTAGAGATTATGATGGAAGTTATATTAGATATAAACCTATTGTAGAGGAGGAAGAGTGGGAAATTTCACCCATAACCCAACTATCTAAAATAACTCCTCTATCTTTAGGAGGGATTAAATCATCATTTTTTGAGGATTCCCTTGGTTTTGGGTGGTAAAATGGATGTGTGTCAAGATAAATAGTGTGTAGATCCATTATGATTTCCTCTTAATTACATTTTGATGAACCCTAACTAATATTGAAGAGGTGGTGTTGGATGCACAAATGCCTAAGGAGAAGTAGGCTACTCGAGTGAATAATTAATATAAAGAGGCAATAAAACAAAATTATTTGGAGGAAAAACAAACTCTACAAACCAAGGTTCTCTTGCAAGCAATGGAACTGCAACCCATGGTTGAGTTACTTGTTGAGGCTAGGGAAGTGTGTAAGCTAAACATTACTTTTGAGCTGACAAAGATGAAGGTTATTAAGGAGGATGAGATAAATTTCAAGTGTTTGTGAAATATTGAGGCTCATTTATGTATCGATTATAGGATTGGTAGACTCCAATGTTGTGCAACAACTTTTTTTTGGGTCTATGCATAGTGCCATGTTGATAAACTCACTCATCTGCATGTGGACATCTTCAGCAAAATGACTATTACCAAAGCTAATCTATCTTCTACTCTATACAATAATATTTCACAATTGTTGTAATATTAGATTCATTTGTGGGATCTCCTACACATCATTTAAGAGTATTTTATTTATTAGTATAATTATAAGATGGATGTGGCTGAATTTGACAGTACCATCACTCTATTCATTAATGTCCCTGCCATTATTTTTCTCAATCAAATCTAGTAACAACTATACTAGATAAATATTATTGCTTGAAGTTATTTATAAAGTGCTCTATCTACTTAATAACCACTACATATGTCAGTTCCTCAGCCAATGTCTCCTCAATCTAGCCAAGTTCTTTTTGTAGTGGGGAATTTTGACATTTTGCTTATCCACCTTTTTATTTAGTAGGACTGTAGAAACCCACAAGGCTAGTCTATTAAAAACTCGAAAGGTTTGTATATTGGATTGATACATAGTTAAAAATGACACCTTGATTGATTTTTAGTTTCTATGCATTCTACCTACTTTTTGTTTTGTAGACTCCTAGTTCTTTGCACTCTTGTCTCAGGATGAGACAAAATTTTAAGTATAAAAAAGTGTTATCTATGGAATGTGTACACTAACCATTCAAATATATGAATGTGCCATGTGAACATGGATCACGGTTTCTTTTTGATTAGCAGTTATCCTACAAGATTGTTATAAATATATTATATTTTCATATGGGATTAGGTACATGGAATATTTAGTGATAAAATATAGTTTACAATACCTATATGTCAAGTATAGACTTTGTAGTTATAATAATATAGTTTTCAAGATTATATATTCCTATGTATTGTAGTATAATGGGTTAGATAGTGTTAGATAGTACTGGATAGTATTGGGGAATATTGCATTTAGGCCTTTTTGAGTACTTCCTAGGATTTATGGAATGAAAGTGTAATGATTTTTCATGATATGAAGATTTTAAGTTGATTATTATTTGATGGTTAATACATTAGCTCTTCACTCCTTATGTGAGATATATCCTTTGGGTAATGATATATGCTGCAAGACTTCCTCGTATGAAACTGGTTTTGTTTTTTACTTGATATTAACTACCTGTTCAAAAGTTTGGTAATATTACATAATAACCTCATGAATTGATGTTTGTAAACTATAAGTGTCTGCAAATTACTTTTATCTTTTATAAATATTATTATATTAATGAATATAAAAAGGGTCTTTTCTTTACAAGTTTGGTAACTATGTTGTCATATTAGAGTTTACCATTAAATATTTGTCAAAGTAGATAGTCATAGGAATACTCCAGATTGGATAAGCCTCTATGATCCTAAGATAAAATTTGTATACTGAGTAATGATTTTACTTTCCTACAAGCTCTCTCCCTTAAATCATAGGAGTTATCCTTGTAATTAGCATGTTATGGTGAACCCAAGAACCTCTGCTAACAAATTTAGTCTTTATTTATTGGATTGAAATCTCTCTCATTAATAATATGAGATTTAAAAGCACTAAAATTTCTTATGAACTATATGATCTACTATTCATCAAGGAATGAAGGACATGATACTAATTCTAAAGTTTTTTATGCATTTTAGATTCTTGATGTGGGGCTAAATTCACTATTAAACTAGCTAAAGAATATATTATTTGATTTTTCTCTCTTGGGATTGATATTATATTGAAATATTCAAATGATTTGATTAAATCTGAAGCCTTATATTTATATTTATTTATATATGATATATTACATTGGTATCTACTCTTAACTTGGTTAGTAACTAGATCTGAGTCTAAAAACATTAACAATTATTTGACATTGTGTTTTAATGCAAACAGTAACCCTATAATCAAAACTTAATAATTTGTATGGTTGTTTGTGCATGGGAACTATAACTTGAAATAAGTAAGGTATTGGTTCCCATTAGGGTCAAGTGGAGTTATGCCTACACTTGAGCCTTGTTTAGAGTGATCCCCTTCAAAATGTAAGGTCTATAACTATGAAGGACCTCTAAATTCTAGTTCATTATTCTTGGGCTTTGTTATGAAAGTGTAACTTCTACATGTGATGAATAAAAATTTGATTTCACATTTTTATCATTGTATTTTGTGATTACGTATTTCATCTTAGGTTCTTTGTCAACCCTAGTGTAACTAGCCACACCTTTCCAAGGTAATCACATATGTCAAAATTTTGTTGCCATATATCCATTTAATATTTTTTACCAATCTTGACTAAGGAGTAAAGCATAAGCCTCAGGAATGTAAAATATAAGGTGTTAATGTATTGTTGGACATGTGGCTCAAAATCAAGTTTTATGTGTACATTTGATAATTTCCTAATGATTAGGACGTAAGGATTGTTTAATTATACGAGCACTCTTTTGGACTTGTCTAGGGTCAAGCCTAGTTTCTTGCATATTACATTAGGCATCATGTTGGTTGAAGCAACTGAGTCAACTAATAACTTATTCATATTTTCCAAAAAATTCTAAAAGTAATTAAGAAAGGTGGGACCATGGGTTTTTATTTATAAATGTCTATATTGGCATGTGCAGCCTTCAACTTATCAGTAGATGGTTTGGTAGCTAGATCGTTAAGCATGAGTTTTCTTTGTTCCATAATCTATGCTGAATCATGGTGGGTAATATTTTCCTTAATTTTATTCATATCCTCAAATTTATTTTATCCACTCTTATTAGGTAGACCAAAATGTTGATACTATTAATTTCCTTTTGGAAGAGGTGGATTATTATTTGCCTTTGGGTTAGGATGATTAGTTATATTGTTATTTGGAGATGTAGAGGTAGTAATAGGCTAAATATTATTATTTATAAGATTTTAATTACTTATTTATAATTTATAAAAATAATTAATCTCATTTGTGTTATCTTCATATTCATTCTCATCCTTAATAGGGAATTGGAAGTCATATGTCTCAAACACCATTACAGTACTAGAAGAACTAGGTGCACCTAATTTAAATAAATCATAATAATTAGGAACAATATCATACCCATCCATATCCTTATATAATATCTCATAGGTATTAAATAATTATATACAATCTAATTCACTATGTTGTGTTTTATTATGCACCTTATACTAGTTATACAAAGCTACTTAATAGATGTTTATTTTAAGGAGTTTGTGTTGGTGTAGGATATTACTTTCCTACTCTTTATCTTAATTAGGTGTTATTTCATTGGAGATGTTTATCCCACATTCATGAAGATGATTGGTTTATTCCTTACTTCCACTTATATTATGGAATTTAATCCCACATGCATGGGATGGTTGGAATTCTCCTATCTTCTACCTATTTGTACATCTCTATTGTAAACTATTTGATAGAGAAAAAAACATAGTGGATAACAGATAGTTTATTAGCTATGTGTAATGAATTAGTTTCATGGCTATGATAATGGATTCATGGAGAGATCTTAGTTGATGAGTCTTCTTAACTCTATCATGGTATTAGAGTGGTCTCCAACTACAATTTTTTGCATTGTTTATCTACTCCTTAGATAAGTTGTATGGTTTCTTTTCAGATCTAAGTTTTTTAATTCATATTCAAAAGACCTTTATTATGGATAGTTTATGATTTTGAGTATGATTAGATATAATCAATCATTATAATTTTTATTTGAGTTTCTTAGATAAATTGTGTTGGTCATACATTTTTTTTGGAGAAATTGTAAAGTTTTTCTTAGAAAATTATGACTATATTGTAGATCAATTTTATCTTCACATATGTCTCTGATTCATGAAATTATTTCACTAATGGAAATAGGACTTCGATAAGAAGTGGCCAAATAAATATTTTGATCAATATCCAAGGAGATATGAGGCTTTGAAGTTGACCTTACAATTCTATTTTTTTACATTTTTTATGCATGATCAAGAACAAAATCAGACCCTGTATTTAAAGTGAAAAATCAGTGTGGAAGATTATTATTTTCCTTTGCTAAAAATTTCCTTCAAATCCACTTTTTTCTATATCTGGTAGAAATATTTTAATTTTCTCTAAGCATTTAATGCTTCTTAGTGTAATGTTTTATTTTTGACCCATTTATGATGGGATAACCTTGTTAAAACAATATATTTTGATCGATAACTTGAAATTGAGTACTATTTTTTTTAAACATATGTTTTTTAATGCTTGATCTATTGGTGTCATTTATTTTGTAAAAATGCACTAAAATATGAAATTTCAAATTTGAGGGGTGGGGGGGATATACAATAACCATGAGGGATTTGCTCTCTCATTACAATTTTGGATGCATTTTTGGCTACAACCAATGTCTTATTTGTTGAGCTTTGGTCCACATTAATCTTTCTTGCCTAATTTGCATTTCTTATACCATTCTTTCACTTTGCACTATCTTGAATGCATTTTTTTTGAGTTTGATGTCCTTTGCGTGTGATTTATAGGTTTTTGTGTTTGGTAATTGATCATTTTAGGTGTGTTTTTGCATACATGATGGGATTTTTTTCCATTTTACACACTCTTTTATCAACCCATGATGTGCCCTATTATATTTTTCACATTGTCATTTTGACACACTCGTAGTTTGTGTCATGTATCCATCAAGGACCCTTTCTTAGCACATTACCTTCTTGTATGGAGACACTTTTTTGCTCCCTTGTTTTTTAGATCATCTCTCATGATTTATGATAACCTTTTTGACATGTTGATAGTCTCCTTTTTTAGAGTTATTCTTATGAAGCCCAGTGTCTTCCTAGTTTTCATTTGGTATCTTTTGTATAGAATATATTGTACTCACATTGATTTATAAAATGCCATGGGGGGTTTGATGATCAAATTTGTCCTTTCATGCATTTGTGTATTCTATTTTGGGCACCTTTTCACTTATTTAGTTTCTTTTCTCTTCCATCACCTACAGATCCATCCTCTTTGAGATACTTTAAATATATTTTTAACACCATTTTTTGACAATTGATAGTCTCCCACAATTTTAAGTGTAGTTATTCTAGTGAATAAAAATGCCATCTTATATTCTTTGGTAGTTTGGAAGTCTCTTTTAGTATGATATGGATATATTCTATTGCATATAATGTCATCTTATTTGGTGTTTGAGTAGTGAATTTGGACCAATCATGTCCACCCATTTGGCATTATGAGGGGGTGTACATGCAGATTTATTTGGAATCATTCCACCTAATCAACAATATAGGGGGTGTGGTATACAATATACTTCTTAGGTGTCAAGAATTATTTACACATGCATTAATCTTTTGTACTTTTATACTTTTGTCACCATTCCTTACCAAGGATGGGATTCTTTATTGAAACTATTCTGGTGAAGCCCAGTATTAGTTATGTTTTTGATTGAGTAGTAGATTTGGATCACTCGTGCATATTGAGTTCCTTTGTGACTTTTGAGTACTTGGGGTGCAGATGACTTCAAAATCATCTTTGGGGGGATTTCTAGTCTCTCTTCTTCTTTTATCTCTTTTTTTTGGGGGGGGGGGATTTTTTCCTATGGGTTTCCCCTTTTTTCTGTACTTTATGAGAATTAAATGTATATTTTTCAATTTTTTGAGTGTTTTATGGACTCATCCTTTATGCATGGGTATCTTATTCAGGGACTTTGTTTTCTAAAACCCATATGAATATTGTTGTTTCCATGGATGCCTTGGTGATTATTATAGTGATGCTAGTGTGGAAGCCCCACCAATATTTGTGATCACTTCTCACCATCTTATTGGAGGGTGTTTAAGTAATGTTTTCTTAGGTTCATCATTATACCTAGTATTTTGGAGTGAAGTGTTCATATTCAATGATCCTTGTATACAACACCATTCTTATTTTCACTTGGTGGTTATAATGACTTGATATATATGTACTCTAATAAGATAGATTGGAATAAATAGGGACACATAGATTCACACTGCATCCTTTATTATACCCACTTAGGAGGGTGTTGGTGTAGGATATTACTTTCTTACTCTTTAGATTACATAGGTGTTATTTCATTAGAGATGTTTATCCCTGATTCACGAGGATGATGAGTTTATGCCTTAATTTCATATATGTTTGGGAATTTAATCCCATATGCATAGGATGGTTGGGATTCTCCTATCTTTTACCTATTTTTACATCTCTATTGTAAACTAGATGATAGAAAAAAGAACATAGTGGATAATAAATAATATATTCTTTGTGTGTAATGAATTAGCTTCATGGATGTGATAATGGATTCATGGAGAGATCCTAGTTTATGAGTCTTATTAACTCTATCAATTTATTGATTGATGGCTCTCAAATTTTCATTTGGCCTGTTAAATGGTCTATTAATACTCTAGAATGTGAAATCCATATTAGTTTTTTTCCTCTGCTATGTTCCCTAAATACTTATGCATACTAATAAATTTAATACTAATTTTCTACACCATTTATTGAATAACATCAAACTATGTTTTAGTGGAATCATAAGTTGTGACTTGTGTGGTAGAAGTGTTAACTAGAACTAAGGATTAGTTTTTATTATATTTATTATGCATAGGTATATAATTATTCATAAAGTTTAGATTTTGTTTTTGTACAACACGAGCCAAAGGTAAATGAGTGAAGACATGGTTTTAATTATTATCCATGACATTTTGATTAGCATTTGAAATGGGGTTCAAGGTTGGGAAATTTAAATTGATGTTGGGTGTGGCCACATATTGTAGTTGAGGGTTCCATTTTTAGTAAACATTGATGGATTTGACATAAGCCTTAGGTAATGTGTTGATATTCTAAGCCCTACACAAGAACATTGAGTCATTGAGTCTAAGGTGTTCTTGTTCATTTCTAAAGCTAGAGAAATAAAAGGTCTATACAAAATGTCTATATAGTTATAGATATTTTAGAATCTTGCACTGAAAGATGTAATGGTTCATTAGATTCCTTTATCATACTATAAAAATGTTGATATACTACATTAGATTTGGTAACCTACCCAAATTATGCAATAAATGTATTATGACATTGATCGCATGAGGTTATGGAAATCTATGGAAGGTTAAAAAATCAATCATAAGCATTGTATTATAAGTTGAAATAGAATAATATACATTCATTGTATTCATAAATCACATTTATCAATCCTAAATAAGTCTTAAAGGATTTCCTATGTTCTTATGTGATTTGTTTTGCATAAGGAGAGAATAAAAGAAGGTATTTTTTAGGATTTCTAGGTAAGTCATGGATGACACCAACTATGGCTATGGTATAAAAAGTTAACTAGGACATAGTGAAGAGTTGAGGTTGGTTCCATTGGGTTGGTGAATTTGGTTGATTTATATCTCTTCTAGGGATATCTCTATATGATATGGGTCTTTGATGAACTTGTAAAGGTGATAATAATAGGAAACCAAAATAAGAGTTAGACATTGTTAACCTTATTAGTGGATCTAGTGTACACAACTTGAGTGAATTATAATGATTGCAATATTTTGGTCCCTCCATCTAGTGCTAGATAAAACCTGTTGATGTGATTTTTATGCACCTAAAATATTTTTATAAGAAGGTACCTAACATTTTAGGATTAGTGAAAAATTCACCCCAAGGAATGAGTTATGGGTCTTGTTTTAGGCTATAATTTCACCCTTGTGGGAGATTTTTCTAGGCTCTCTCACTCTTAGCTATAATATTAGAACAACCTCAAGTTGTGGGTATCTCGTAGTGAGATTGAACCTCTAACCTCTTTGATGAGGCTTGCTCATCAGATGCTTCAATTTGGATTGTTTACCATACTATAATATACTAATGACTAAGAAAAAGGGAGAGAAAGATAACATGAAAGGGAAATATAAGTTAAGAATGGTGATGCACCAAAGATGAAATGATCCACTTTCAACCTAGAAGCCTTAATGATTACTATTGAATTTAACCAAGACATAGACTAATCTGATCCTATTTCAAGGACACGAGTATAAGTATTTTATGTGGAAGTTGAATAGAAACCATAAAATTTGAAGAATAGAAATAAATGGGTCTATATGAGACACTATAACTTGTGACACTTCAAGAAGGCACCAATGTCTAACACTTCACATAACATGCACATTAGAATCAAAAAGTTTATCTTATTGCTTCAAGAGAGTGTTAAAAGGAAATTTTTATAGAGTAACTCTATCAATAATTGAGGGATCACTTTTTAGGCTCAAAATCCTATATATATAGTAGAAAAAGATGAGAGAAAAATGGGGAGAGAGAAAAGAAGAGGGGATCCTATTTGAGACATGATAGCTAAGATGCTACCTTACTATAATGAATGTTCCACCATATTTTTGACTAATTAGGGAACTATTTTTACTTATATAAATTAAACTTAATTTTTTATAATAACCTTGAGCTTCCTAATTAATCATTAAACATGATATAAGACAAGAACTTCTCTAAGAATGATTTTAATACCCAAGCTACCTTTTCTAATCACCTAATTTTCATCTATCATCCCCATGCCATATTTAACTTATCTTGCACATATAAGGACAAAATACCCATAAATTTGAATCTATATTGATTTATTTTGCTTCTATCTTGAGTGGTTACTTGTTGGAGATGATGGCCATGTCGAAGGATGAGAGCCTCTCCATTAATTGCACACACCAGCTCCTATCTTGAAACTTGGACCAAATTTTTTCTATAGATGGAAAACCAATCTAAGGACATTAGTTTTCATATATCCAATTATTTTGATGTAAGTATATATATTACATAGCTTATTTTGATATTTATTAGGTCTAAAAGGCCTATGTTTACCTCTACAGAGCTTAACTAGCAACACGTACCCCTTTTAATGCATTTGGTCCAACTCAGGTCTACTTTGCATTCAAGTCCCTTTTTTAGAATTGATAGAGCCATGTCGAAGGTAGCTACATATCTATAACAAGTGTGAATTATTTGATCTTTGGATTTAAAACTTGGCATGCCCCTTCACTTTGCATGTCCTGTATGTAAGCTTTAAACCACATCATTGAAGTTGAAAGGAGAAGTCCTCATCATCTTTTGATGATTGGTTGGAGACCCATTTGATGGATTTTGAATGTTAATGGCTATTTTAAGAGATCCATATTTGATGTCTACATAAATGTCTCAAGATTTTAAAATTAAAATGGCATTTGCAAGGGTTTATATTTGACATTTATGGGCCCATCATTAATCCTTTCAAGTCATTTCCTTTAGAAACTTTCCTATATGTTACTTTGTTTGGGATTTTTTGTGGACTTTTTGCCTTGTGTCTATTTTCAAAAACATTTTTTTTTAGCCTTTTCTCTCAAAGGAATTATTTTAGACCCTTTTCTCTCAACTTTATTCTTTCACACTTTTCCCATGGCTTTTAAAAAGTCCTTCAGTGCTTTTGCAAATGTCCTTTCATGATATTTTTCCTAAAGGCATTTTCTCTAAGGAATTCCCTTGGATTTTTTCTTGAAGGATTTTTCTCCTCAATAAGTACCCTTGTTGAAAGGAAAGGACCTTTGGATTTTTGAAATAGATTATCAAATTTGCATCTGCCCCCTTTTGCCAAGAAAAGTATCCTTTGGATTTTTAAAAAATCCCCCTTCAAAAATCTTGCACTTGTACCTTTCTAAGGGAAATGACCCTTTACCTTTTGTCCTTAGGAATTTTTATAAAAAATTACCCTTCAAAATTCTTGCTAAGTGCCTTTTGAAAAAAATGTAAGTGGTCCCTTGGCTTCTTGAAAGTGCCTTTTAGAAGAATTCAAAATGCCCTTCAAAATTTTGAGAATGCCCTTTGGATTTTTTTGTATCATACCATTTTCTCAAGAAAATCCCTTGAGACAAATTGACTTGGCCACTTCACTTTGAAAAATATATCTTTCAAAACTTTTGCTTGGTACACTTTCTGAGAGAAAAATCCTTCAGGCCTTTTGTTTCAGATAAAATGTCTAAAACAATTCCTAATACTTAGCCCAAAATACCTAAAACAAATCTCCTAAAAGAAATAGGTCTTTAGGGAAATCATTGTAGAAAATTTTCCCCAAAAGAATTCAATCTTTATCTTTTGCTTTGGACATTTTGTCTGAAATAATTATTCCTTCAAAAACTTTATCTCAAACAACTTGTCTGAAAGAATTCAACACTTATCCAAAAAAGGAGTCCCGAAAGAAACTATCTTAGCAATGAAAAGGCTGAAAGAATTTAAAAGTAAATAATTAGCCAAAAAGGCTTTGTAATTAGCTTTTCCAAATTATAGAATCCCTTTTAGACTTATTCATGAAACTATTATTTGACCTTAAAGATTTAGAATTCTACTCAAATTATTCATCTTGGAAAAATATTGGTATGTGGGCCAAGAAAAATGGCCAACATATTTAGCAACTCTCAGGGAAGCATTCTTGCTATGCTTAAGAACCTAGACCACTTGCCTTGTCTAGTCCATTGGGTATGGAGTCATTAGCCTCTATAACTGAGATGGTCTAAAACTAGATACAAGGTTAACCCTTTCTAAAACCTCATCTTGAAGCAACAAGGATAATGAGAAAAAAATAAAATTTATGCCCAAGGAATTTATGGAAGGGAAACACACAAATGAAAATATGTGCACAAGGAACTTAGGAGAAAACATGAAAAATTATACAAAAAGTACAATATATACAATGGCTACAAAATATTATAATATAAAGGATTTAGATGAATCCCATTGACTAGGATGGGAAGTACCTCTCTATCTAGTTGGGCCAACTGAAAAACATTATGTTGTTTTCATCCATGGATCAAATAAGGACCACTCCACAAGATATCAAATTTGGTATGGTTACTTGGTTTGGCCTTGTTTGAATCTCACTTGAGGATTAGATCCCCTTCTTTGAAGTCCCTTACTATGGCTCTCTTGTCAAAGTCTTTCTTGACTTGAGCTTGATGTGACTTTAGTGTTTTCATTATAAGGTCTCTCATTTCTTCAAGCTCCATGAGTTCTACCAGTCTCACATGCATGGTCTCATCTTCCATCAAATCTAGTTGATGTGTTAATTATAATGTAGGTAGCTCAAGAGAAATGGGCAACTTGGTCTCCCTTATATATACTAAGACATATGGAGAATTGCTAATGGAAACTTTAGGAGTCACCCTATTAGCCCACAAGGATATCTTTAGTTTAGTGTGCCATGTCCTCTGATTCTCATCCATAGTTCTCCTGATGATTCTTAATAGGTTTTTATTTGTGGACTCAACCTATCCTTTTCCTTGAGGATAATATTTGGAAGAGGTGCTCAGGTATATGCCCATATTGAGAGACCATTCACTCATTTTTAGACTAAGAAATGTTAATGTATTATCAGAAATGATAGTGGATGGAACACAAAACCTAGTCACAATGCTATCATAAAAGTCTAGGACTACACTTTCATTAGATTCTTTCAATGTAATGGATTCCACCCATCTAGTGAAGTAGTTAGTTGTAGTAAGCACCCATCTATGCCCTGGACTTGATGGAGGGTTGATCATTCCTATGAAATCTAGCCCTCATTGCATGAAGGGTTGTTCTACCTGAATTGTGTTG
The DNA here is from genome assembly GCA_037957365.1 of Torreya grandis. Lineage (NCBI taxonomy): Eukaryota > Viridiplantae > Streptophyta > Pinopsida > Cupressales > Taxaceae > Torreya > Torreya grandis. The sequence goes on from JARHVA010002730.1 coordinate 1,313,810, forward strand.
AGAGGAAGGGCTAAAAATATTTGATTCACACAAATAAAGCACACTTTTGACACTTTATTAATCATGCATACACATATTTAAAGAGGTTGGGCCATTAATAACCATCCCTCATTATCTTTTTTGTTATGGTTCTAGGTGCAAAATGACCTCCTGTAGGTCCATCATGGAATTGTTTTAAAAACTTGGTCACCTGGTCATTATCTATAAACCTAAGGAGTACCCCATTTATGTCTCTTATAAAAAGAGTACCATTTAATAATGCATAAGGTATGGAATAAAGTCTAAAATACCTTATTTTTTCCTTATCTAAACCCTAAGGGCATTCTTCTGTTAGTAGAAAATGTGATATATCATGGAGCCAACTTTTATGAAGTAGAGGTGCCTCCTCTTATGAGTTGTCTTGTATCACCATGATAAACTCTTTGTCTTCATGAAGGTCATCAAACATATTCTCACAAAAGCCTTTACTTTTTACTAGCTTAGTAACCTTGATCTCCATGTCATACTCCATGACCTTGGTAATCCAACTAGATCTCTTTTCATTCAAGTCTTTGTTAAGAAGGAAGTCTGTCACTCCAAGATGAGACACCATAAGATAGATTTTGATATTGGAGAACATTGGCCTAAATTTTTTAATGCTTCTTACTAATGCAAGGACTTTTTTCTATGAAAGTATACCTCACCTCATACCCCTCAAGCCCCTAACTAAAAAATGATATTGGTTGCTCAACTCCTTCACCATTCTTTTACATTAACATAGCTAATATATTGTCAATATTGAAAAAGGCATACGATATGAAATATCTTGAGAAATTAGGATTCATGAATTTGGATGCTTTGTAAATGGCCTACATGATAACCTTAAATATTAATTTACCTTCATTTGACCAAGTGAGCACTTGGTTCTTCTTAAGCATGGTTGTGATGAGTTTGACCAAGTTTTAAAAACCAAGTATAAACCTTCTCATGAAGTTTTTTCTCCCAAGGAAACTCTAAATTCCTTTTTTCTTTGGTAAGGATAAGGCAAAGATGGCACTTATTCTATCAGAATCATTAGACAACCCTATTTTTGAAATAATGTGACCCAACAAATTACCTTCATGCATAGAAAAAACACACTTATTGGGATTCAAAGAGATCCCATACTCTCTATATCTCTCAAAGATTAACCTCAGTGGTCCATGTGTTCATTGGAATCCTTGGAGAAAACTATATTGTCATCCAAGTAGACCGCCACCATTTAATTTAACAACCCTTGGAAAGCCATGCCCATGGCTCTTTAGAAAGTTTCCCCATCATTTAATAAGCTAAAATGCATCTTTTGGTATGCATATGTGACATATTTGGTAGTGAGGACAATCTTATACTGATCTTCTTTCTTTACTAATAATTGGTTGTAACCTACATATCCATCCAAAAGAGAAAAACATTCTAAACTAAAAACTATTTGAAGAAGTTGTTCCATGGATGGTAGAGGGTAATGGTCTTTCAAGGAGACCCTATTCGAGTATATAAATTCAAAAAACAATCAGATCTCACCATTCATCTTCCTCATAGGTACCAAGTTGGCTATCCATGAGGAGTGTTGGATGGGAAAAATGATATTAGATTCAATCAATTTGGTCAATTATTTCCTCATTAGTTATTTAATTTTTGGATTGACAGGCCTTTGCTTCTACCTCATGGGATTAGCATTGGCCTCTAATTCTATAGTATGTTTGGCTAGCTTAGGATCAAATCATATTAGATCACTATATTTCCAAGCAAAGATGTCTAAATATTCCTTACAAATTTCAATGAAAGTGTGCCTTTGTGCCTCATTACTTACCTTCCCAAGCTTGATGAGCTTGTCCTTGAAAATAAGGACTCTTTCATAGTTCTCCTCATCAGTTGACATCATTGCCTTGTATTTATTCATATGTTATCCCTCATGGAAAATAATTTCAAGGGTGACCAACCCTTTAGGAAGTTTTTTAGACTTTAGTTGAATAATTTGATCCTCATACTGATGTTTAAATTTACCTTGGTTCATTGAGGAAAAATCTACTTCTTACTGCTAGAAACAAGTGATTTATTTGTTATTTTTAAAGACATGCTAATGAGATTCATTATCTAGTATTGATGGCCTCACCACCACCTTGACATATGGCTAAACCTTGGCCTCTTTTAGCTTACTTAGAATATCAAATTGGGCTCCCATAGCTGCCAACTTATTAGCATGCTAATTCTAGTTCCTTAGCACATCTTGAATGTTAAAGGATTTGAAATCTTCAGTTAGGTCCCATACTACATTTTTTAGGACCTCATAAAATTATTCTTCATAGTGTTAATGCCCCTAACTTGGTTCACTATAAGCTCACTATCTCCATATTCTTGCAACTACATGATTCCCCTCTTACTAGCCCATTGGAGGCCATGGATTAGGCCTTCATATTCTAATGAATTTGAGGAACAACTAAAATATAACCTATAAGAAGAGAAATACTTATCATCTGAAGGGGAAACTAGCATTTCCCCTATACCCACTCCATTTTTTCTCCTTGAACCATCAAAGAATAACTTCCATATACCATTGAGGTCTTCTTTAGATCTAATGAGGGAAGGCATGAGTTGATTTTCTTCATGTAGTGAATGTACACCCATGTCTCTTTCTTAAACACCTTCCAAAGGGTTGATAAATTTATTGACCCTGCATATCTCATCCAAGAATAAGTCTAGAATCTCCATAGGATAAGTATTCAGTTCTTGACCTATTATAAATTCATCCTCATCAAGGATAGTATAATTAAGGTTTATGCTATCTAGCTAATGGGGCTCAATTTGAAATTGTGTGATGGGATCATCCTTGATCGATACCTTAGTCCCATACATTATTCTAAATTCCATGTATGACCAATCTACTGCAAGATAACACCCTATCTTTGCTATGAATTCTCTAAAAAGGCATAACACAAAGCAAGGAGTTACATCAAAGATCAACACATCCTAAACCATTGAATTACTAAGACAAGCATGTAGGATCAAGCTAAAATCCTTAATGATACCATATGACTTTTTGGAAGAACTATCAAACTATAGAAGTCCCTTAGATTGAGGTTCATACTTTAAACCAAGCTAGTTTTCTATCAACATTAGCATCACTAAAGTACTTGCTCCACTATCTACCATACAGTTATTTACCAAGGAGTCACCAATGATTAATGAAATGTAGAAAAAAGGAGATTTGACCACCTTACTTGATCCTTCTCATATAGGACCTTAGGTTTCATTGATGAGGACCTTAGTTTTTTTGCTTGGTTGTGTTCCTATAGTTGTTGTAATACCTATCTTGGAAAAACCTTCTTGAAGGATATCCACTTGACCGAGCATGGAAAGCATGTCCCACATTGGTATGTTCACACTAGATTTATTTATTTACTTAATAATTTTGATTGGTATACTACCAACCTTTGCCTGTGCTTTGGGGGCCACTACTATTGTTTGTTGAATTTGAGAGTTTTATGGATCAAAATGGGTCCCTTAATTTTGATTATTTAGAGCTATTAGAACCTTTGGAGTAGTAGTAGGTCCACATGGATTTGATAGTAATGGGGTAGTAATAAGGGGATATTTAAACACCTCTTAATTACCATTCATATTCTTTATTTTGAACCTTGTATTATTTGCCACTATAATGTATGCTTAGCTAGAGCTAGCCTATTGATTAGACACATATCACTCTTCTTGCTCACTGATGATCATTGTAGCATCCAACTAGTTTGGTACCTGGTAAAATCCTTAGTCTTGTAGAGACTATATTAATTTTGTCATTATGGGGATCTCTATGTTTTAAGCCATTAACGCTTGATTGTATCCATAAACAATAGCCTATTTCCATTGGTCATTGAAAGCCTAGTTAAAACCATTAGTTGGGATAATGGATTGCCCAAAATATTGATACAAAGTTATGGTCCCTTCAACCTCTTGAGCCATATTGTTTTGAAATGGAACCAAAGAGTTGTATGATCCTATGACATTTAGGTTATATCTACTCTACTTATTGTAGCCAGGTTGTCCTTATCCTTGCTCATAGTTCTAGCTTTGGAAACTTCCATTGAATTATGGTTTATTCCCTTGATAAGATTGTTGTTGAGGCTGATATGGAGCTTGATAAGGTTGATTGAACTAATATTTATACCTTTTAACATTTACCACATCATTTCCCAAGGATTGGATCATGCTCTTAAGTTCTATGTAGTTTTTTTTCTCTTGGGATTCACTTGATTTGCTAGTGGAGGCCTTTTCCTACTTAGGTGATAGTATAACAACAATTGTTGAAGTTGGAAGAATAACATTAAGTGGGGAAATAACTATAGGGGTGGTCTAATTTTAAGGAAAAGAGGCATTTCATGTCTAGGAGTAAGCTTGTTAGCCTAAACTAGGATTTTTTTTCCTTTAATAGCCACCTCATAAACATCTAGCAATGTCCCCTCCTATGGATTGGATCATTATAGATATATCACTATTTAGATCCTTCAAGTAGTATAGGAATGAAAAGTTAGGGGAGAGTCTAACAGAGGCTATAATTCTATCCCAATATTTTTTGGAATATTTTATTGAAATCTTACATGACTTTATGCGGGGCTCTTTTGATTTTAGTAAGCTATTTTTCTAGTGACAAATAGTCACTCTTGTCTGTAAATTTATTATATAAGGCCACTCCTATCTGATTCCATGATTGTATATAATTATGAGCTAAGAATCTATACCAATCTATAAATTTTCCTTTAAAGGATACAAATAATAGTATAATAGCTATATTTCCTACAATGACATTATGAATATTACAAAAATTGGATGTCATTGATGTGATTAGTAGGGGTTATGGCTTGGTCTCCTATAAAATATGGGAGATTTTTGAGATCTGATACTAGCATAAGATCATATTATGGTATATTCAAAGGACTTTGGCCACTGAAGCCTACAAAATCTCTTTATGTAATCATGGTAATAGGGGGAATTATCAAGAGGTTTCTTGTAAGGGTAGGCCTTAAGACTGGGTTAGGAAAAGGTTTCCTTACATATAATAGAGTATTGGTGAGCCTTAACCTTTTGGCTAAATTTAAGGAGAGTTCAACAAACTCAAAAAGAATAGCTCTAGAAGCTGATTTTGTTGTAACCTTTGGCATGAAAGATAGCTATTATTCTACCACCAAATTGTTGAGTGTTCTTAGGAGTCACTAGATACTAAAGGATGAAATCTACAACTACTGGAAATTGATCAAACTAGCATCAAAATTGACCAATATTCCTTGAAAGTGGTCCCACTAAGCATGCCATAAAATATTATAGGCTAGAATTTCACCCTTGTGGGATATTTTTTTAGGCTCTCTCACTCTTAGATATAATATTGGAATAACCTCAGGCTGTGGGTATCCTATAGTGATGTTGAACCTATAAGATTTAAAATAAGGCTAGCTACTTAGATGCTTCACTTTGGCTTGTTTCCAACACTAAATTCTACTATAGACTAAGAAAAAGGGAGAGAAAGATAACATAAAAGGGAAATCTAAGCTAAGGATGGTGATGTACCAAAGATGAAATGATCCACTTTCAGCTTAGAAGCCTAATGACTACTAATGAATTTAACCAAGACACATACTAATTTGATCCTATCTCAAGGCCACAAGCATAAGTATTTTGTGTGGAGGTCAAAGGGAAACCCTATGATTTGAAGGACATAAATAAATAGGTCTATATGAGACATTATAAACTTGTGACAGTTTAAGAACGCACCAATGTCTAACACTTCACACAACCTACAAGGAACTAAAATAATTGAAGAAAGGTGCATGGAGGGTTCATAGATGATGAAAAGAGACATACATTCTACAAGTGAAAATCCTAATAATGCACACTTCACTCCAAACTAGAATCAAAAAGTTTATCTTATTGCTTCAAGAGAGTTTTACAAGGTGATTTTGATAGAGTAACTCTATCACCAATTGAGGGATCTATTTTTAGTCTTAAAAGCCTATATATATATATAGTATAAAATATGAGAGAGAAATGGGGAGAGAGAAAAGAAGAGAGGAGCCTATTTGAGACATGATAGCTAAGATTCTACCTTACTATAATGAATGCTCCACCATCTTTTTAACCAATTAGGGTACTTTTTTGCTTTGTACAAATGAAACTTCATTTTTTTCTAAGAACCTTGAGCTTCCTCATTAATAAACAAACGTTCTAGAAGATAATAACTTCTCCAAGATTGAATTTAATACCTAAGCTACCTTTTCTAATCACCTAATTTTCATCTATCATCCCCATGCCATCTTTCACTTGTCTTACATGTATAAGGACAAAATACCCATAGCTTTAAATTTTTAATGAGCTATGCTACTTCTATTTTGAGTGGATATTTATCAAAGATGATGGACATGCTAAAATATGAGAGCCTCTCTATTAATTGCATACACTAGCTCCTACCTTGAAACCTGGGATGAATTTTTTCTATAGATGGAAAACCAATCTAAGGACATTGGTTTTCCTATATCCATTTATGTCGATGTAAGTCTATATATTTCATAGCTTGTTTTGATATTTATTATGTTTAAAAGGCCTATTTTTTCCTTTATGGAGCTTAATTGGTAACACCTACCCCTTTTGATGCATCTAATCCAACTCAGGTCTACTTTCTATTTAAGTCTCTTTTTTAGAATTGATAGAGCCATGTTAAAGGTAATCACATGTCTCTACCAAGTGTGAATTATTTGATCTTTGCATTTAAAACTTAGCATGCCCCTTCACTTTCCATGTCATGTATGTAGGCTATAGACCACATCATCAAAGTTGAAAGAAGAAGTCCTTGTCATCTTTTGATTATTAGCTACAGACCCCTTTGATAGCTTTTGAATGCCAATAGATATTTTAAGAGATCCATCTTTGATGTCTATGTAAACATCTCAGGCTTTCCAAATTTAAACAATTACTTGTAGGGGTTCAAATTTTGACATTTGTGGGCCTATCATTAATCCTTTCATGTCATTTACTTCTGACACTTTCCTATGGGCTACTTTGTTCAATATTTTTTATGAACTTTTTGCCTTGTGTCTATTTCCACAGACATTTTGTTTTTAGTCTCTTCTCTTGATGGAATTCCTTCAGACCCTTTTCTCTTATATTTATTCTTGCACACTTTTCTCATGGATTTTGAAAAGTCTTTCAGTGCTTTTACAAATGTCCTTTCATGATCTTTTTCTCAAAGGCCTTTTCCTGAAGGAATTCCATTGGATTTTTTCCTAAAGGCTTTTACTCCTCAATAAGTCCCCTTTTCAAAAGGAAAGGACTTTTTGATTTTTGAAATGGAACATTGAATTTTCAAGTGCCCCCTTTTTTCAAGAAAAGTGCCCTTTAACTTTTAAAAAAGTTCCCCTTTGGAAATCCTGCACTTGTATCTTTCTGAAGGGAAAGGACACTTTGCATTTTTTCCTTAGGTACTTTTCAAAAAAAGCATCCTTTGGACTTATTGCTAAGTGCCTTTTATAAAAAATGTAAGTGGTCCCTTGGCTTCTTAAATGTGCCCTTTGGAAGAATTGAAAATTCCATTTGAAATTTTGAGAATGTCCTTTAGTTTTTTTTATATCAGACCATTTTCTTGAGAAAATCCCTTAAAAAAAATTGAATTGGCCACTTCTCTTTGAAAAATATATATTTTGAAACTTTTTATTGGTACACTTTTCAAGAGAAAAATCCTTTAGGCCTTTTGTTTTAGACAAAATGTCTGAAACAATTCCTAATAATTAGCCTAAAAGACCTGAAAGAAATAGGTCTCTAGGGAAATCATTATAGAACAATTTCCCCAAATGAATTTACTCTTTATCTTTTTCTTAAGACATTTTTTAAAGAATTATCCCTTTAGAAACTTTGTTTTAAATAACTAGTCCAAAAGAATTCATCACTTAGCCAAAAAGGAGGCCCGAGAGAAACTATCTTAGCAATGAAAAGGCCAAAAGAATTCCAAAGTAAAGACTTAGCCTGAAAGGATTTGTATTTGGATTTTCTAAGGTCTATAAGCCCTTCTATACTTATTCAAAAAACTATTATTTGACCTTCAACCTTTATAATTTTTCTCAACTTATTCATTTAGGTAAAATCTTGGTATGTGGGCTAAAAAAAATGGCTAATATGTCTTAATTTTATAAGTAACCACATGATGGAACAATAGTAAGTGGAATGGTTATTTACTTTGGATGGTTCAAATATGAAGGATGTATAACACTTGATCTAAATTATATTTTAGGTGGATGGATGGATCTAAACTAAGATAAATCTAATAAAAAAGGTTAAAAGGGAAAGGTAAGATAGAAAATATGAGGGTCTATGATCTAGTTGAAGATTAAACCCTTCTAAGCTTGTTGACTACCATAGTCCAAGTGTATACTATGGAATAATGTTTTATTAGGTGTGTTATAAGCATAAAACACAAAAATAATATTAAATATCCTAAGTAAATAATTTATACAATAATTTGTTCATTACAATCAAGGATGTTGTTAGTACTAAATTTCTATGCATATCTGAGGTCATTAGTAAATTATAATTATGATTGATAAGCAAATAATTTATTAATACTAATATAATGTTCAATATAATCCATGTAAGTCAAACACATATAAAAGCTACTATATATTTATCAACTTAATGGAAATTCTTCAATGCAAACACAAAAATTTATAAGAGAAAGCACATTCATACAAACTCATAGAATAGTTAAAAAACTTTATTTATTTTCATTAATTTATAAAATTATCCTATTTACAATCATTAAAAGATGTGTATTATATAACTTTGAATGGGTTTGCCTCATCTTAAAATTCCATCCAATTTTATGAATTGTAAAATAAGAATAACTCTTAATTTGGCATGCAAACTCTACATGATATAAAATGTTCTATAAATAAAAAGAGTCTTAATTTAACTCTATATTTTATATATGTACAAATATAATTAATTATTTCAAAATTAGATTTTAGTGGTCCATTTACCGAGTCTAAATAGAACTAGTAATTAAAATTACACTCAGACTAGATTGGATTACAATTGGAAATAATTGAATAGATGTACTAGAAGTAGAGGATATTGAGGTATAAATCACCATGGATGGTATTTTCATGGTCATAATAATTTTTTTACTTTAATATGATACTAAATTTTACACTATAATTGGTCCTTACTAAGCTTGCAAAGGAGTCATGATAAAAGGAATTGTAACAAATACAAGGCATGGTGGAGTATAGATTATAATAAATCTAGGAATAGAAGATGGGAATGTCAAAGTATGAGCTCATGAATATGAAGATCTCACTTGGGTGGCCAACTTATCTTTCTAATTTATTTTATAATATTTATTTATACATGCAACAAATTCTAACTATGTGGCTTCAAAATTAATAATTGGTAGTTCGAACAATAATAATAGTAATAATTTACCATGAATCTATTGTGAACCACCATGGAATCCTTAAAGGAAAAATTTAATGTTTTTTCTTGTGTTACTTTATCCTTGGACAAAAGTTATCAATTTGATCACTTGGTTGTTACTTCATATAAATTTACTTTTAACTTCTACCTTGAAACCATTGGTAGTAATATGAACTAAGATATAAAAAATGGCATGGTGATTACCTACCTAAGTGGTGTATATATGACATTAATGTATATATCCCCAAGTATATATATGGTCTTATACTCTTTGTTCATAAAATTTTCAACTAATTCATTATTTGTTTATGAAACTCCATTATATGAACCCTTTTATTAGTCATATAATTTTGTGCCAAGGTGATGTCTAGGATCTGTAGTAGATTGAGATGTTAATATGGATTTTGTTTTACTACCTTGATAATGAAGTGCAACTTGGCATCTAGGTTATTTATTGACTTATAAAATATTACCAAATTTCCCCATTGTCATTATAATTTTTCCATTTATTTTCATATAGAACATACGATATATAAGGCCTTAGTATAACTCTACATGTTATTCAATATATCCTTTGGGGGATCAATTTTAATTTGTTCCTGAAATATTTTATTGGTTTATTTCATGACAAAAAACATATTATTTAAGAATCTTATAATGACATAAACCATATAAATATGATCCTCTTATATTTCATCTTCCTTTCCATACCTAGCCTTTCTCTTTTTTGTTAGTGAGAAGAGCTCTTATTCTCTTATGAACTCAATTGGTTTACTTATTTTTTTATTGTTCTCCTTCTCACTATTTTAATTTTGTTTTGGGTCTCATAAAATTCTATAGTTAACTTGGGATCCTCAATTATGACCAAATCTTTTATAGATTACTAATCTAATCACATTTATTATATCCATGTGGCATCACTATCAAGTCTTGAGAAATAGTTTGAGTGAGAGATTGAGTGGTAAGGGATGAAGCAATTTTTTTTAAAGGCATGAGGATGGAGGGATATAATGGAAGAGTTAAACTAGGATATGTGGATGGTGAATGGAAAGTTGGGATAACCATCTTCTATTTAGACACATTGGTCTTTGAAGGAGTCTTAAACATATTTAGTGAGGTCAAGAGACTCATTAATTGAGACTATTGGTGACTCTATCTAGACAGCTTATGTTATTGGTAACCCCAATTAGGTAGAAAGGTTTACATGTAGAGGAACTATGATAAAAATTGATTTAGACATTAGATTTTAAAAATGTGGGATAATTATTGTAGTTCTTAAGCTATGTGTAGAAACAATAGGTTATGTAATAGTATCCTAAGTTAGTCCTTACAATAGTTTTATAATAAGTGTATAAAAGACAATCATGGGTTCAGTAATAAAAGTATTAACTACATTGACCAAGGAGTCAAAAATATAATAATTATACGATTAGGACACTAAAATACTCATGGAGTGTGGAGTGTAATGAAGTGGTGAAAATTATAGGGATGACTAGAGCAATTGGTGTAATGGATAAAACAAGGGAGGTAGTTACTTATGTTAAACCCTATTATGTGACCATAGGAGGAACAAATGGAACATATTATGTCATTAATTAAGTGTCATAAATTTTACCTAGTTGGTCCATAGCCTTTTCCATAGAGGGAACTTGGTCCGTCTTTATAATATACACTTGTATACTCTAGGTGTGAGGAGGGAGATGACTTGAAATTAGAAAGGTTATTATGGAGGCACCTTCTAAGAAAAATAAAATGTAACTTTTCCTTCTAGGTCATTCTCATAGGTTTCCTCTAAATCCCATTCTTCATTAGACTCATCTAAATTTTAATCTAATAAATATTCCTCCACATAGTCATCTTCTATGTTGGAGTATGGAATTCCTAGTGATACACCAGATTAAGGAGATGGTATCTCTTATTATTATGTGAACCTAGGGTCTTAAAAAATAGTATGAGAATACCTTATTAAATAATTTAATATAGGAGGGGTAAATAAAATATTTATAATGTTTATTAGGGGGAGGAAGCAAATGTCTAACCACTAGAACCTAAGGTGGTGGATTTGTGACAACCATTGGTGTGAAAGAAAATGTGACTTTAGGTACTAAATATGTACCTATGTCTATAATTTATTACCCTCAATATTTTTAATTTAGGATAATATTAAGTATACTTGATTTCAATGAGTCATCAATTTTTTCCTCTATTTACTCCTCTAATTGGGGTTGATCAACTTTCTCAGTGGATTTTCCTCTTACTTTATTCTAATTTCATCCTCCCTTGTAATGGAGGGGTCATAAACTATTGTCTAATCAATCTTTGTGGAAATTTCAAAATTATTCATTTTTATATAAAATTTAAAAACATCTTCAAGATTTATAAAAGTTAAATCATGCACATATTCATGATGTCCATATTTTTGTTTGAATTGTCTTTCAAATATACTTATTTTACTGCATGACCACACTTGTAGGGCCCAAGAATCTAAGTTTAGCTAGTCTAAACTTGAAATAACCTCTATGTCTTGATTTTTTGGCCAATTTTTCCAAGATTTGGAATGTTACCTCCAATTACTAAGGGGTGTCTTCTTATACTTGACCAATCTATCCCTTCTCAAATTTTCATCCACACTATTGGATAACCAATAAGTTATCTCCTACTTATCCAATTTTTTAGTCACATGCCTGGGTAGATATAAAGGGGCCATGAATGCACCTTCAACCTTGATTATGTATAGATAAAACCAATATTCACATAATGATATTAGTGATCACTTGATCTTTATAGACAATATTGGCATTGGGTGTCTGATATCCTCTACATGTGATATTTTTATTTTTAGATATGAAGGTGATTAAATCCATCACATATCCTTTTGTATCCTTTTGGCTCACATGGAGGGGACCTGATAGGGTTGATAGTACTATAGATGGTGTCCAATAAATATTAAAACATGCAAAAAATTAATATCTACTTAGTCATGTATGACCCTTTGGGATTTCAATTGCCTTCTAAAATTATGGATGGTAAAAGGACCCATACATCATCCACATGAATTATAATGGGGCTCTCTACAACCTATTTAACAGGGCCATGAAAATTAAGATATTGGGATTAAATTAGGAAATTGGCACTTTAATTTTCATAGTAAATTATTTACGATTATGGGCTCATCCTATTAAGTCACCCTTGACACTATTATCTTTGAACTAGTCACTAACTATTTTTTGGTTATAAGTTATGCCTAGTTTAGGTAGTCTATAGAACTTTTCAAAAGATAAACTAGACACATATACTATTGGAAGTGTATTTTTATTTTTATGGAAAATATGTTTTTTTCATGTGCCTACTATAAATAGATTATATACTAAGTATGCATAGGTAAAAACCTCAAATATAACCACCACTTTATGAAGTTTGACAACTTTGATTGATAATCATTGATAATTTTAACCTCATAGGTCAGATTTTTTCCCATACCACTTTAAAATATGGTTGTTAGGACATGGTTTCATTTTTAATGCATGAAAAGTTCTAATGGATACATTTTACAATAGTTTCATCATGTTGCTAAATTGATTCTAGCAGTTTTAGTGCTGAAAAGCCTTTTTTGAGGCCATCCATATAGTTATTCAAGGTGAGGTTGATATTCAAACCTTAAAGACCTTATTTTTCCATGAAAATGTCAAAAAATTATTTCAAAGAGGTTTATGGTCTTAAAATAAATAAAATTGATTTATCTCTCATATTGACCTCCTTAGCAGCTCTAGAAGGGTAGTTTTCAAGTGATCAATACAAATAGAGGAGAGAGATTTAGGAGATTAAAATTTGGAAATTTTTAGGGGTATTATTAAGATTTAAATAAGAATTATTGGTTTTTATATTGATGTCTTATTATTTATGAAAAATTACTAAGAGTGATAATAGGTCATTATGGCCTATTCATCTGAGAGGGGTTTGTTCTTATACATGTTTATCCACTTTATAAATATATAGAGATAAATAGTTTTTAGGGTATTTTTTATGGGTCATTTATCTCCTTTTCATTTTGGTTTAATTATAAAACTCATATCTATGAGATGATTTCATTTAGAAGAGAAATGTCTTGGTGTATAGGTTGTTTCAATGAATTCTACTAAAAATATATGTTTTGTCTTCATGGAGGACACTCTCAGAGGTTTATAATTCTTAATTTTTCATGTAAGATCCCTTAGTTTCATATAGTTCATGTTATTTTTTTTATATGGTCTTTGGTCCATATTCTTTAAGTGTGCTTGCTCTTTGAGACATTGTCAAGGTTTATACATTTCACTAGTGTTTTGGTTACTAATATTGGCTCAAATTCCAATAATATATCATGGTGTATGATATTGAGATAATATTATGATATTTTAAATATGAGATAATCAAGATAAGAACCCATATGAACTCTTTTTAATGAAGATCACTACCGTCTCTTTCATATATAATTATACAAACTTTAGAATGTATGGAAGATGCTAATTTATCATGGAGAGGCTTCATATATCAATTGATACCTTTATATATCCTTTCATTCCCTAATTACACAATAAATATTATTTAAATTGACTAGAATCTCCAATTTATTACACATAAACCTCATGCATTAGTTGACTGTGTGTAGTCTGTATGGATTAGTCAAGAAAGATGGAGTTGATAAAAGGTGGACTGATGCTTGGTTAGAAACATTTTGGACCATTAATAAATGTTTAAAAGGTATTAATTGGTTGACAATGTTAATAAATATAAAGAATTAAAGAATTGGTTTGTAGGCTATATAGCCAAACAAAGACTTATAGGCTCTAAGCCTGTAGGTCCTCTTTTGAGACTAAAGTCAACCTCTCCAATATAAATAAAAATTGAGAATGAATTCCTAACTTATATGTAGATGTAGATAGTTTTAAGAACCCTAAAAAAGTAATTAGTCCACTCTTAATTCAAATATAGTCTTAAAACTGAGTTAACAAATAGTCAAAATCCCACCTATAGTACTCTGTATAGACTGTGGAAGAAAGTTGAGAATGATATGAGGCTTGTCATAGGATATGTAAGACCTTGATGGAATGAAATAATTTGGTGTGAACCTTTAGAAAATCATGCAAATAGAAAGTAAGTCATTGGTATAAAAGGATGGATGTATAAATACATAATATAATCAATGACCCTAAGAAAGGCACCTATAGGTGGCTAAACAAACAATTAGTTTAAAGGTGTATATAATGATAGGAGTAGAGTAGTGTTAAAAGGATATTGAGCCAAAAAAAAATCCATCTAGGTTTATGTACTATTTATGAGGTTAAGACCATTTAAGGAGAGGTAATGAACCAATAACATTGTAAAATGACCCTAAATAACTACCTATAAGTTGCAAAACACACTTGCTAGTTCGAAGCAATTTAGGGAAAGGTAGAGATAATTTTGAAAAGATAATTGAACCTAATTATAAATTTATCTAAGTTACAGTCCAATGTGAAGTTTTTAATGTGGGAGTGAGGCCTAAAACCAAGGTATGCAATCATGGCCATCCTATACATCACCTATTGGCCGATTTGAGAGACCAGCCCATTTTTAGGGTAAAGGGAAGAGGTAGAAGTGTGAGAGATATTATGAACCTAATTGAAGGTTTCAAAATATTTCAAGGACTATTAAAATTTAGGGGTATGAAGATGACGTCCTAGAACATAGAGAACAAAATCAAGACCCTCTAAAGGTACCTATAGGAATACAAGGATAGGTTATTCATAAGCCTAAGAAGGAAATAAGAGATATGAGGAAAGAACTCGAAGGTCTACCTCAGATTGAAAATATTATTAATATCAGGTTGAGACCAAAGTAATTTGAGGTGGTTGAGCAAATTGATGTCCTAATCTCCATATAAAATCAAGAGATAGACTATAGGTGTACTTGTTCCTTATGAGTATTTTTATTGTTCTAAGAAAGGTGAGGACTATGGAAGGGTATAAGATGATAGTATATATTTTCAAAATAAGGGTAAGAGATTTGGGAGTAGGTTTTAATGGATTCAACTTAATTGAAAGTGTCGAAAAGGATAGAACATAGTCTAATGACATAAAATAGTATAGACTTAAAGGCTTACCCTATATACAAGTGAATAGAATGTCATTTTCACCTAAGGGTGGAAGTATAATAGGTGTAAAGGAGTGTGATAGGCTCCATAAATTTTTCATCAGGGTTGATACAAGCTCAGTTCATAGACCTTTAGAGTTAGTAAGCACTATTTACTCAAAAACCCTCCATGATGTAATTCAGTGTCTCAGACCTGTTTGTAAATAATAATCAACAACATAAGGTGTGATAATGTTTTAGAATATTTAGTGAAGTTATAATATGGTAAGGTTTACCTTAATTTCTCCTAATGGTGATATTGAACTCCACAATGTTACTTCATGATAAAGACCTAGAAGGCCTGGATGGGCTTAAAGATCTTCTTTGCATTGACATACCTAAAAGAAAAATTATATCACTTGATGGATAATAATATATTTATAGATTTTTAATAATTATTTTGTGTTTACCTTCAAATATCTGGTGGAAACCACTGAAGCATTACATAGTCAAATATCTAGAGGCATTCTAAAATCTTGTAGTCATAGGCATACCTAGCTAGTCATGAGAAAGATGGAATTTTGAATGTTTGATATGCACAATTACACTTGTAAATTTGGTAAAAGGTATGGAAATGAGTATAAAAATATTCCCATGGTCACCTTAATGTTGTACTAATAGCATATATACCTATTATTTTGTCTCAAACTTGGCCCACTCCTTTGGCAAGGGGCAACCATGAGACTAAGAGAGATTTTAAGACTCAAAGCATGAAAAAAGTTTCAAAAAATCATGGGGGGATATTTAGGAAACATAAAAACATTAAAAATGTTGAAAAAAACCTCAATATTCATCCAAACTCCCTTGAGGGCTAGCAATAAGGTGACAAGCCCATAATCTTAAGTACTTTGACCAGTGTACCATGAGCATACAATGGGGTGATGAGCACTAACACAGCATGTATTATCATGAAGGGGATTTTTATATAGGTTTTTAAACCTCTATTATAAATTATATGAAGTTTTTATACCCAAAACTCAAATTAGACCTCTCTTAAAGCTCAAGAACACTAAGCAAGCCACCTGAGGAGCAACTTTATATACTCGTACCATCTCTTGAACTTATCATGGGGACATGATCCATTTGGGATAGATTAGGAGGTTAGTAAATAATTATTTATAAGTATAATGAATTCATTTTGTTGTTTTTCCATTATGAAAAATCGTTAAGACCCCAAATAGGTCTTAAACTTCTCTTAAACCCTGATAGTGATCAATAATGGAAAAAAGACCTCAAATGCATATCTTCCTAAAAAATATTTTATTTTTTTGAGAACTCCAAGGAGGTTCTAAAAATGTATTTTTATGCTAATGTCATTTGTACAAATTTTGATAATGCCCTATTTTTTCAAAATTTTGGTGTTTTTCAAGTGTTATGAGAAGGGGAGAACTTGAAAATAATTTTATGAGGTTATTTTTGATGTATTATAGCTATAAAATCCAAAAAACGTTCATATTATATTATATAAATGATCAAAATAGGCCCATTTTCCAAGGTAGTCCTAAACAGGTTCAAAATAAAGCTAAGTGGTAAGGCCATTTCTTGGTTTGCATATTTCCACAGGGTCTTAGGACCCCAAAATTTACATGGAGTTTGGTGATATCCTATGTAAAATTAATAATATTATTTTGGGTGATTTCACACATGTAGAAGATTTTTGGACCAAGATTTCTACTTTTGAGGCCTTGGAGGGCTAATTAGGCCTAATTAGAGAATAAAATGAAGGAATACGAGTACTTCCACTTGGATTATGATCATTAAATTTTGTATGGATCCGTAAGGGGATACAAGGAAATAAAAAATGTACCCATATTTTTAATTTTATTAGTACAATATTTTGGACAAGGATCTTTACAAGTTTTTAGGGCTACAAGGAATGGGTTCTAAAGCATGTTATATGAGCAAAATTAAATATTTTGGGATACTTGATGGTTACAAATGATTTTTTTACAGTCTAAATACATGTTGAAGAGCCATAAATGTATATAATTTTTTTGCTTCAAATCAAAACCCTTCTTTCTCTCTCCTTTACCTCTTCATTCATGTGAAGGAATCAAGTGTTCTAAAGTACTAAATGATGCATATAAGTTTTCTAAAGGATTTATTATTGATTATATATCCATTAAACACCTATTAAATAATTAATGAGTCAAATTACTTAAGGGGTTATCTTTCAAAAATTGGAAATGGCCTTAAAGACTCCAAAAAAACCCTTCTTTCCAATGCCTAGCGTGTTGAAGAAGTCAAACAAGCATCAAATACCTTATAACATCCAAATAAAGGTGGGAAAACCTCATTAATGGTTTGAATCAGGATTAAAATAAATAATTTATCAAGTAATGATGACCTAATCTCATATATCAATGTCTATATTTAAAAAATGACTTCTTGACCAAGGATCTACGAATTTCCAAGCAAAAATATAGGATGTTGTATGAGTCAAGGACCAAGAATAAATGATAATTACTTATTAAACCTCAAAAAAATGTCTCACCTCAACCTCTAAGCCAATTTTTATAAGGAAATAAAAGGTATAATCAAGATATACTCTGTTGGAGCTTGGAGAAGGACTAAGTAAATGTCACATTTCCTAGTTTTAGGGGTTGCTTTATCTCTTTATCTCTCCTCTTTCATTCTCTATATATGTAAGCCTATTTTTGGAATTTTAAAAAATCCTTAACCTAAGTTTTGTAAAGCCCATGCTCATGAAAATAATCAAACTTGACTATTTTGGATGAATAATATTGAATTCATGCTTCTTAAAAGCTTGTGATTAATGTACTTCCATGCTTTGTCGATATATGATAGTGATAGTTTATGTGTAATATCATATTGTCATTTCATTTTTTAATATTTTTAGGTTTCATTTCTTCCCTACAGGTTTCATAGTGTGCTTGAATAATCTTGTATGTTTGTCAAGTGTGAGCTTTCCTTAGTGTCTTTGAGAGACCTATTGATTGGCTACCTTAGATCATCTATCTAGAGACCTCTTATTTTATAAGTACAATTAGGTACATGTATATATTCATCCTTATTAGTTAATATTACACAAGTGAAGGTCACATTTTAGTGTATCACCCTAGTTAGATAGGTTTTCATTTTAGCTTACCTTCTTCTCTTTTCACTTGCAAACTAGTAGAGCAGAATAAATATCCTAACTAATACATTAAAAGGATATAGACATTAAAATATAGATATTTAATGAATATATTATACCACCCATGGTCTATGATTGTATCTATGTTACTTTAGATTGTGAAGGCTTAAAACTACCTTCAAAAGGGTGCAAGTCTAGTAGTCAACATTTTTTAGCATGCCTAGTGAGATAGATTGGTTCAGGTCTTGGTGAAATTATATTTGTAGTAGAATTATTCATGAAGTATTTGGTGACTCCAAGCTTAATAAATTAATTATAATAGTCCAATTATAGTTTCTAAGAAAGTGTATTTTCATTTCACTATTCTGATGTTGTTTTATGGCTGTGTATGATGAAAATTCTTATGTTATACTTCCCTATCAACTTTATAATGAGTTATACCAGCCTATTCATGATCCATATGAACCTTTTTATGAGCCTAATCATCCTTACCAAGAGTATTATAAAATATATGATCAATCTTGTCAAGAGTATGATGATTCATATCAACTTTATAGTGACCCTTATCAGCCTCACTATAACCCCAACTATAAACCTCAAAAACCTTATCAAGACTTGTAATAGTCATAATCACCTCCTCCTACTTCATATCCAACTTAGAATAAAGGGAAAAGAGTCTTAATTCAAGCTAAATATACTAAATTCTGAATGGGTGATGAGAATATGGGCTAGAGATTTGGATGTGATTCCTTTTCACCTCATAGAGAAGATGAGGAAAATAGTATAGATGTTGACAAGTAGGTGGGAATTAGTTAGAGAAGATAATTGGTATGTCATGACTTATGAGTTATGTGAAATGATAACCATGATCCAATGGTGGGTAGACATGTTAGTGAGGTGGGAGAATCAAGAGCTCCAACCTAAATAACCTCAGCCATCTGTTTCTACCCTTGATCAAATTTCTTGTATTCCAAGTTTCATAGTAGTTAAACCTACCCTTCCTCAAGAAAACAATATTATTCCATCTTGGAGGACTTCTTATGCTATGAATCCTAGTTATTCCATGCCAATTATTATGGATTAATATCCTCCCATCACTCTTTAATAACCCTCCTATTTACCATATTATCTCTCTTGTGCTCCTTGTCCTCATGAAGTCATTAAATATTCTTAGATGGATCCTCTAAGAGAGTCAATTCAAACTCCAAGTGAACCTACTACTTTCAAAATTCCTACCTTGGAACCAAGTAGTTAAGTCTTAGGAGAAACAGGAGGATGTGAGTGTTATAAATTTTGAGCCCAAAGAATACCTTATGCCTATAGTTGTTCCCTCAAGGAAATCAATTAAATAAAACATCCAAAGGGAGGAAGAAGTTATTGTTGAAGAGGCAAAAATTTAGGTTACATCTTAAATTTATGAATAGAATCATAAGGGTGAGAAATGAAATGTTGAGGTAGAAAACCAAACACTCATAAGACAACTCAACTTTCTCTCCAAGAATTCCTACAATAATCTTCCATTCCCAAGAACTCAAATTACAAAAGTACCCCATTGACTACTAAAAAAACTCATGATATTGTTCATTTCCCTCCCACTATCTCTCTTCTTGAAGAGGAGCTTATTCTATGGAGGATAAATTAAGAAGTTATAGCTGAAATTGATTTTCAAGGTAAGTGTTGTGAAGATAAGGAAAACATGCATGAAGAGGAAATATTTATTGACACTCCCCTTGGTGACATAAAATGCATTTTATATTTCAAACTAGATGAAGAAGTTAAAACAAAAGATTAAGGAGATGTTGAATTGTTTCAAGGTCTTCCTTTTGATGTGATTGAGCATGAAGAAGAGAATGTAAATCATTATTTTGATCTCCATGGTACTAATCAAAATCATAGAGAATATTTTTTTGAAGCTTTGGAATCAGGTTACTCACTTATCCCAGGTGATTATGAGTTGAGCAAGGAAATAAGAGGCATTTTTGGTGAGTTAATAATAAACTAGAGAGTGACAGTCTTGAAAATTTGCCTTTTAAAGAGGCAGCCTCACTAGATGGTGATTTGTTTGACATTCTCATCATGGGTTATCATCCTCTCACCTCATTTATAGACCTTGATGTACTCTTGGAAGACAATGAGGATTAATTTTGGCCATAATTTATCATAAAATAAAAAACTCTCACTTTTGGATAAAATGATAGACAAGTTGAAAGACTTCAAGATAATACTAAGGACTATGTATGTTCCTTTAGTTAGTAATATGAGGTTCATGATGTAGCAAGTCTTATAAACCAAGATCTATCCATCTTGGAGACCATTACCAAAGAAGAATAGCTATAAAAGTTAAATAATGATGTCCAAGACCATTATGTGTTAATTAAAGAAATATTTGATGATGTAGAACTATTAAAAAACATGTCAAATGTGTTATCAGTCAATAAGAAGGCTCAACCAAGTAAGAAGCCAATCAAATGTGATTTCATACACCATTGCATACCTCATGAAGTAAGTAATCCAAAATATTTTCCTTTTGATGTTAGAGGAAGATTATTTGGAGGTTATTTGTAGTTAGTTTATATTTACTCCAAGTTATATCAAGAACATTAGTTTGCTTACATTTTGTTTCAATAAGTGCTTTGCTATCACATATGTTTTGTTAGTATAGTTTCCTTGCTTTGTTGTCTTTTCTTTCCTATCTTTGAGGAGAAAGCAAATGTCTTATATTTAGTCAAGAGTATTATTCATTTTTCAAGGTATAATAATTATTTTTTCAGAGTGTAAGAGTGATCTTATGATTTTTAAAGAGATTTCAATGGTCTGGTTCTCAAGCATATCAAGCATGCTTCTTAGTTGAGTCATCAAAATGTTGATAATTTTGACCTCACGGGTCAAATAATCACCCATACAAATTTAAAATTTGGTTTTTAGGGAATAGTTTAATTTTTAATGCATGAAAATATCCAATGGATACATTTAAATTAGTTTCATCAGGTTGATAAAGTGATTTTAGTAGTTTTAGTGCTAAAAAGGCCTATTTAGAGGCCATCTCTACAATTATTCAAGGTCAGCTTAAGATTAAAAAATATTAAGGAACTTATTTTTCCATTAAAATGTCAAAAAAAATATTTTTAATATGTTTTGTCTTAAAATGAAGATAATTGATTTGTCTCTCATATCGACCTCCTTGGCAACTCTAGAAGGGCAGTTTTCAAGTGCTTGGTACAAACAAAAAAGAGAGAGTTAGGAGTTAAAAATTTGGAAATTATTATGGGTCCTATTAATATTTAAATATAGTATTTTTTTCATATTTATATATTTATATTTATTAATAATTTCTAAGAGTGACAATAGGTCACTATGGCCTATTCATCTGAGAGGGGTCTATTCTTGTACCTATTTCTACACTTCATAAATATATGGAGAGTAATGGTTTTGAGGGTGGGTTTTAGAGGTAATTTATATTATTTTATTAGTTTTTTTAATCATCCAAATAATATCTATGAGTTTATTTCATTTGGAAGAGGAATGCATTGGTGTATAGGCTATTTCAATGAATTCTACTATAAATATCTCTTTTGTCTTCATGGAGGACACTCTCATAGGTTTATAATGCTTAATTTTTGATGGAATATCCATTAGTTTAATTTATTTCATTTTATCTTTTCTGATATGGTATTTTATTCATATTCTTCAAGTGTGATTACTCTGTGAGACATTATCAAGGTTTGCACAGTCCATTAGAGTTTTGGTTGCTAATTTTGGCTCAAATTCTAGTAATATATCATGTTGTATTATCTTGGGATAATATTGTGATATTGGAAACATGATAAAATAAAGATAAGATCCCATATGCACACTCCATAACAAATATCACTATTTTCTCTTTCATATATAGTTTTACAAACTATAAAATGTATAAAATATGTTCATTGATCATGGAGAAAGCTTGATATATCGATTAGTACATTGATATATCCATGAATTACTTACTTCCATCATAAATATGATTCAAATTGACTATAGGCTTCAATTTATTACACATAGACCTCATTCATTAGTTGACTATTTTTAGTTCGTACAGATTAGTCAATAAAGTTGGACTTGATAGAAGGTGGATTGATGCTTGGTTAGAAACTTTTTGGACCATTGAGAAGTGTTTAGAAGGTATGAAGTGGTTGATAGAATCAATAAATCCAAAGACTTAAAGAAGCTATTTTTAGCCTATAAATACAAATAGAGACCTACAGTCTCTAATCCTATAGGTTCTCTTTTGGGACCAAAGTCAACCTCTCCAATATAAAGTAAAACTTAGGATGAAACCCTAACTTCTATGCAGGTGTAGATAGTGTTAAAAATACTCAAAGAGAAATTAGGCCACTCTCAAGCTAGAGACAGTCTTAAAAATGAGTTGAAAAATAATCAAAATTCCACCTATAGTAATTTATATGGATTATGGAGTAAAGTTGAGAATGATATGAGGCTTGTCATAGGCTCTGTAAGACCTTGATGTCATGGACTCCTTTGGTGTGAACCTTTCAAACATCATGGCAATAGAAAGGAAGTCATTGATATAAAAAGATGGATGTATAAATACATAATAAAATTAATGACCCTAAGAAAGGAACTTACAGGTGGCTAAATAGATAGTTAGTCTAAAGGTTTATATAATGAGAGGAAGAGAGTGGTGTTAAAAAGGATCTTGAGCCCAATTAGGACTCCATCTAGGTTTATGGACTATTGAGGAGGTTAAGACCTATGTGTAAATCATCCTCAAAAACATAAGATGTGAGAAAATTTTCAAATTTTTATTGAAGTTATCATATGGTAAGGTATACCTTATTTTTTCCAAATGGTGATATTGAAATCTATAGTGTTATTTCATGATTAAGACCTACAAGGCCTGAATGGGCTTCAAGATCTTCTTTGCATTGACAGACCTAAAATAAAAATTATAAAATTTTATGGAGATTGATAGATTTTTAAGGATTATTTTATGTTTTCCTTCAAATCTCTAGTGGAAACCACTAAAGCATTACATATCCAAATATCTAGAGGAGTTCTTGAACCCTGTAGTCATAGGTAGACTCAACTAGTCATGAGAAAGATGGTGTTTTGAAGGTTTCATAGGCACAATTATAATTTAAAATTTGGTATAATGGATGGTAATTATTATAAAATATTCCCATGGTCACCTTAAGTCTATAATGATAACATGTATACCCATTTTTTGTCTCAAACTTGGCCCAATCCTTTGGTAAGGGGCAACAATGAGACTAAGAGAGATTTTTGGACTCAAAGCATGAAATAATTTTCCAAAACTTATGGGGGGATATTTAGGAAACATAAGAACATGAATTTTTTTTCCATAAACTTTCATGGGAAACAAACCTTAGGATTCATCCAGATGCCCTTGAGGGCTAACAAGAAGGTGACAAGCCCATAACCCCATGTATTTTGACAAATGTACCATGAGAATACATTTAGGTGATGAAGAATACCATAGAATGTATAATAATTAAGGGGATTTTTATAGATATTTTTTAACCTCTCCTATTAGTTAGATGAAGTTCTGAGACCCAAAACTCAAAGTAGACCTCTATCAAAGCTCAAGAACATTAAGCAAGCCACCTGAAGAGCAACTTACATACTCATACCATAGCTCACACTTATCATGGGGATATGAGACATTTTTTATATTTTATGAGGTTAGTTAATATTTTTTTCCAAGTGGAATGAGATCAGTTTATGTTATGAACTTTATAAACAATCATTAAGACCCCAAATAGGTCTTAAACCTCTTTTAAACCCTCATAATGGTCAATCATGGAAAAAATACCTAAAAATGAATATATAATGGCATAGTTTTATCTTTAAACCTATTTTATATTGTTTAGGAATATAATTAGGTTTTGAAAATGTACTTTTATGCTAATGTCATTTATATAGATTTCCATAAATGCCCTATTTTTTCATGTTTTTGGTATTTTTTCAAGTGCTATGAGAAGGGGAAAAATTAAAAATCATTGGATGATGTCATTTTAGATGTATTATATATATATATATATAGAATCCAAAAAAAATTAATAATATATTTTGGAAATGATTAAACTAGGCCCATTTTCCAATGCAGTCCCAAATAGGCTTAAATTGAGGCTAGGTGGTAAGGCCATTTCTTTGTTTGCATACTTTAAGAAGATCTTAGGACCCCAAAATTGACTTGGAGGTTTTATATATCCTATAAAAAGTTAATAAAATTATTTTGGGTTATTTAACACGTGTGTGATATTTTTGGAGAAAGATTTCTACTTTTTAAGCCTAGGAGGGGTAATTAGGCCTAATTAAAGAAGAAAATGAAGGAAAAGGAGTACTTCCACTTGGATTATGATCATGAAATTTTTTATGGAGATGTAAGGGGATAGATGGTACTAATTTTTTTCCCCATGTTTCGAATTTGATCCATAAAATATTCTAGACAAGGATCTTTATAGGTTTTAGGGTTACAAGGAATGGGTGCTAAAACATGCTGTATGAGAAAAATTAAATATTTTGGGACACTTTATGGTTCCAAATGATTTTTTTTCAGGTATTAATACATGTTTAGGATCCATCCATGGAGTTATTTTTTTTGGTTTAAATCACAACCCTTCTTTCTCTCTCCTTTGCCTCTTCATTCATGTGAAGGAATCAAGTGTTCAAAAATACTAAATGATAGATAGAAGTTTTCTAAAGGATTTATTGTTTATTATCTCTCCCTTTATAACATATTCAAGAATTAATGAGTCATATTACTAATGTGATAAGGTTTCAAAGTTGTAAAATGTGTCAAATACTCCAAAAAAGCCTTCCTTCCAATGCTTAGGGTGTTGAAGAAGTCAAATGGGCATCAAAAACCTTCTAACGACCCAAGAAATGTAGTAAAACCTCATTAATGGTTTGAATAAGGTTTAAAATAAATAATTTATAAATTCATGATGACATACTCTCATGGATCAAATCCTATTTTTAAGGAAATGACTTCTAGACCAAGGATATAAGAGTATGCAAGAAAAAATTTAGGATGGTGTATGGGTCAAGGACCATGAATAAATTATAATTAATTATTATACATTCAAAATTTGTCTCACCTTAACCTATACATGAATTTTTAGAAGTAAATAAAAGGGATAATCAAGATATACTATGTTGGAGTTTGGATAAGGACTACGTAAATGTCACATTTCTTAGGTTTGGGGGTTGCCTTATCTCTTTCTCTCTCCTATCTCATTATCTATATATGTAATCCTATTTTTGGAATTTTAAAAAATCCTTAACCTGATTTTTGGCAAGGCCATTCTCATAAAAATATTTGTACTTGCCTATTTTGATTGAATAAGACTAAATTCATGCCTCCTCAAAGCTTGTGATTAGTGTACTTTCATGGTTTGTTGATAGATGCTAGTGATAATTTATGATTATTATTATCTTTTCCTTTCATTTTTACCTATTTTTATGTGTTATTTCATCCCTATAGTTTTTATATTTCACTTTAATAATCTTGTATGTTTGGTAAGTGTGAACTATCCCTAGTGTCTTTGAGAGACCTATTGATTAGTTGCCTTTGATCATCCATCAAGTTGAGACTCCATGTGAAACATTTATGTATGGAGAAATATTATTTTATAAGTGAAATAAGTTACATGCCTCTATTCATCCTTCTTATTTAATTTACAAAGTGGAAGTCACATTTTGGTGTATCAACCCAGTTAGATAGGTTTCCCTTTCAGTTTACTTTCTTATCTTTTACCTTGCAAGCTAGTAGAGTAGAGTAGAGATCCTAACTAATAAATCAAGTGGATATAGACATTAAAATATATA
Source organism: Torreya grandis (assembly GCA_037957365.1). Lineage (NCBI taxonomy): Eukaryota > Viridiplantae > Streptophyta > Pinopsida > Cupressales > Taxaceae > Torreya > Torreya grandis. Next base: position 1,340,367 of record JARHVA010002730.1, read on the forward strand.
TATTAAATAAATTTATTATGCCACATATAACCTATGATTGTCTCCATGTTACTTTAGTCTGTGAAGGCTTAAAACTGCCTTCACAAGTGTCCAAGTCTAGTAGTCAACAATAACAAGTCATCTTTGTATTTCCTTTTATTAAGAGGTAATGTTTACTCATATTTGTATCATTTAACTACCTCAACATCTGAATTAATGGATGGATGATGTTTGAATACATTATTCAAATTATCCTTATCAAATTCTATGTCTTTGAACTCTTGACTAGTTTCAAAGTAGAACATTGAAGGAGTTGGCTATTGATTTTCATCTTTCATTATTGACATGATAGAGTTTTTTGTTTAATTTATAATTTAGGGATTTAAATTTATATAAATATTTGGATATTATTTCACATATTAAAAATTGGTAATTCTCATTCAATTTAAATTTAGGACATAGCATATATCCCATTTGCTTATCTTATGAATTCATTGCTTGAATCCTCCATTAATTTTAATTAATTGAAAGGCAACAGTCTTAGTCATCCATCAATTTTAATTTTAAATTTGATTTATGACATAAGAATTCATGGGTTTATTTTACATGTGGCATTTTGTCACTATATTTGATTTATTAATCATTCCTTCAAATTTTAATGTGTTGTTCCATATTTGTAATTGTCTTTATGTCATTTAATCATGTATTTTTTTACAAATTAATGTGTCATTATAGTATGTTTGATTCCTTTTCATTTTATCACTTAATTTATACCCTTCATTATGTCCTTAGGTTATGTTAGTGTACGTATTATTTAATGATGACATGTGGTGTAATCAGTGGATGACAGATGGTAGTTGACTATGTAAAGGATAACACATGTCATATTATCATCACATCACTTAGTTTTTATATTTAAGATATTTAATTTTTTTTATTGACCTATACATATTAGGATTGAGACATCTAGTGTGATCTTGATTGCTTGAGTGGTCACCTATCCTTTAACCTAGTTATTCCCCCAAGGCCTACAATTATAAGAAATTGAGAATGTGACATGATATTGATGAGTCACTTGGTTACCTATATTTGTAACTTAGCAATTTGGACTATGAGTTGTGATGTGGCATGTTGAATTCAATTGATCATGGGACTTTGTGACTAGGTTTTATATTGAATATTAGAGATGCAATGAGATGTGGACACATGGATAAATTACATGCATTCAACATGCCAAAATAATTTTTTAAGTTAAAACTCATTTAGATTATCATCAAAATCTTGATGAACAAATGATACATGTCCACAGATTAGAAAAATTTGATAAACTTGACAATCAAATGGTCAAATTAGTTAGTCAAATAAAATCATATTAAAATTTAAACCAACCTTTTAATTAATTCATGCCTTGAATTCAAGATAAAATTTATAAATTAATTCATAAATGAACAAATTTAGGCTTTGAAATATTTGGGTCAATTTTTTTAAGGTTAATTTATATTCTTATAGGAACCAAACTTAAGATTTTGAAAAATAGTGGGTCCCTATTTGATTTTTTTAAAATTATAACATGTTGATCACAAAAAAATCATTATTATAATGTTATGCTCCCAAAAATTGAAAAGGTACATTTTCCCCATTAATGTAGCTAACACATCAATTCATTTAGAATATCTCCCATCACTTTTATTTGTTTTCTATATATCTCCCGTCACCTTCTATGGTGTGAAGTGTAGTATATATTCTAATGTTATGTATTCTCTTATATCTTATGTGTTTATATATCCTATCATACTTATTGCAAGATTTATAACTTTTTATTGGTATACATCTTCTAGATCTTATGTGATAGTGTTGGTGCTAGTTAATGTGCCCCTATTTTTTTTCATGTTTTTATTCAACATTGTGTACTCTCTCTTTTATGTCTATCTTTTATATTTCATCTAGATTATATTTATAATATTGCATTATTTTTCTCTCCTCTTCTTATGTCATTTTTTCTCAATAACTCTTACTCTATTTTTGTATCTTATATCCTCTATCTTAGTCTCTTTCTCTTTATCCTTTTTCTACCTCATTATTTCACCTCTTTATTATTTAACCTCCCCAATTATTTATACTAAATATCTCCATGAGTCACATATCTTAAGTATTCCCATTTTTTTCATACCATCCCTTAGGTGTATTGGCCCATAAATAAATTATATATCGTATCTAGTCAAATATTTGTCCACAAATAGCTTGTAGTTAAGAACTAGAATTTTTTTCAAAAATATACCTCTAGATCCATTTAAGAACTAAGTCTTTATGGTGTCAAAACTCTTCCATGATTTTTGGAGAAAAATAATGATAAATGATTCTAGATTAGTTTTAAACTAGTATTCAATGACTCTTATCCAATTTTCATCAATTGCTTCAAGTTTCTCTAATTTCTCTACATTCCACTTAGTGGGTTTATTGATCCCTAATCTAAAATTTTATGTTTGTTTGGTGTATCTTATAATACAATACAAAAATAAATAAATAAAGGTAACCGAAATTTACTCATATTTTGATCTAAAAAATTCATATTTTATCAATGGTAAAGCTTTGCCAATCCTTTTTTTATTATATTTAAAAACTAATTTTGACTTAATTATCCCACCATGCTTTCTATCTTTGTTAGCATAGTATTTTAAAACAACAATAGATATTTACCCCTATACATCAACCATCCAAGTATTATGCCACACCACCAAATGTTGACATAAAATTTTATACTTTGTACTTATTAATATCAATTTGTTCAGACTTTGGTTAGAGTTGGTATTTCCCAAGGTTTAATATTAGTTATGAACTTTATTTAGAGAATGTAAACATAATTTTTAAGGTCTATGTTTTATCCAAATATCTCATGAAAAAATCACAAATACATCTTATAATATATCTTTACTCATATATTATAATTTTTTTTACATTCTACATATACTCCTTAGCATATATTCCTCCACTCTATTACAATATATTATATTATACTCTATTTCCATTATTTTTCTAGTTCTTTTTTACATATTATAATTGTGCATAATAAATACCAACTTGATACCTCTATTGACTTAATATACATGTCTATAGGACATATCCCTTCTCCATATATTCTATTTGGAGTTCTCACAAAGTGTCATATGATGTTGCATAGTCCACAAATGTAGAATCTTATATTCTATCAATTTGGAGATGTGTTTACTATTATTTTATGCATTGAGCCTTTTTGGTGAATATTTATGTTATTATTATTCTATTAAATAATAATTTTAACACTAATCATTAAATATGGGTTAGCTTAGGTTGATTCAAAACTATGTTGTTGAATCTTAAAACCATATCACATGATATACTAGATTTTTTGGTATTCTAACCAAATTGATTCCATGAAATTCCATTCAGGTGACCAAGAAACACAATTAATTATAAATAATATTATTAGGAAGAACAATAAAATAAGTTTCATAATAATTAAAAAGTGGAAGAAACATTAAACCAAGTGTTGGATTTAGAGACACATGCTTATAACTATTTAGATTTACTTGAGAAAGAGAGACCAAACATATGAGGAGATAAGAATGTTATTGAAATGGGTCCCATGAATAAACTAGGAGTATTAATAAGTAAAATGTTTGTAATATGTAAGTTTTAATCATGATTTGTCTTTTTGAATTAGATATTTAGATTCTACATGTTAATAAATAATAAATTTGACATTTTGGGTCATATATGTGATCCCATACTTAAGGTGAAGGTGAAAATGAAATATATAAATTTTCATTTTCACCTTCTCCTTGAGGATGGGTTCACATATTAGACCTAAAACATCAAAATTAAGTTTTTTATTAGTATGATTGATCCATAAATTTATTTTCTAAAGGAAAATGTTGAGTAAACTATAAATGACCAAGTAGCCTAATGAATAAGAAATCTATGTGAAGAAGTTAGAGGAAAGAAAATAAAGGTGGGATGTTCAATTCAAGGATTAAACTAGCTTGGTTAATTCATTCTAAAATAAGTTCAAATGAGTATGCCATATTTTTTATAGGTTTTAGTATAAGAGGAATTTTTTGGATGTATTACTAAAAAGAGAAAAAACTATGTATAACTAAATATTTGCATGCATATTCATTGATAAAGATAAGGTAACACAAGAAAATATAATTTATGAATCAGATGCATGCAATTCTATAAGTACATAAAATCATAGATGGATAGAGAAGACCTTTGATCAATATTTAAAAAAAACATGCAATAAGAGATGGTCATGCATAAGGAAAGGTAGAATGAATGGAGCTACAAAAAGATCATGAATAAATATGAATATAATTACTTATATTTGGATAATTTGGAATATTTAATATAATCCATGTAGGAGATGAACAAAGTGGAAATCAAAACATCTCAATGTTGGACTCAATTTAAACATTAACTATAAACAAAGTTTCTAGAGGCTTTGATTATTTGTGATAGAGAGAAGAAAATTAGTGTTAATAATACAAACGTTTTTGGGGATAAATAAGCTAATTAGGAATGGGGAGTGTTAACCCTAAGGTTTCACATTAGTCTAAGGACATAGATTTTATCTAATTATAATGATATGGGTAAATATATTATGAAATAAGTGTACAAGGATATTCATTTAAGTTATAGAGTTGCACAGAGATAGTATGCATATGAGATGTATATAGATAGATATGTGTAAATTTAAGAAGGTATAACATACGAATGATCCATAAGGAGGTATTTTGAAGTGAACATGGTTAAATAAATTAATATTATAGATTCATCTATAAGATATCCATTTGGATCTAACTATCATGAGTATACCAATGTGGCAAACCTATAAATATATCCCCAACCTCACACTTGGGTACCTAGGTTTTGACATATATTGTATTCACATGCTTGACAAAACACATAATTAACACTTAGATTTTTAAAGACATAGTGAGATACATAATATTATGCAAGGTTACTTCATGAATGTAATGTGTAGAGCTTGTTAAGTTGTTTTAAATTGGATGTATTATGTTCTAAATTTGTTCTATAAAAGGAATGTATATTTGCAAAGAAATTATGATAAATTTTATGGTCATTTGTTTAGAAATTTGGTTATGTTATTTATTACTACTTAATATAATATTTTAGGATTTGAATAGGTTATTTATTATTAGTGTTTTATTATTTTTCATATGCTTCTTTATTCTCATATTTTTTTCTCATAACATGGAACTTGGTTATTCTCTCATTGTGCTTTGAGTGAGCTCTTACACATAGGGTTTAAGTGATATGTTTACATATAAGTATTATAGATTTGAGCTTACACTACTTAATTTAATATTTATTCTCATTATTTATAAATTAATTTAAATTCATGTCCATTTATAGACATTTCAAAATAAAATTAGAAACTTATTGGTACCTAAATGAACATATAATGACCAAAAAAGTGAAAAATACCCAAAAAATGATTATAAGAAAATGTTATAAGCGACCTCACCACCATTCACAAGAGTGTCTTAATGATCCACAATATGTACAAAGTGTTGAAATTCTTTGTACATAGAGCATAAGGTGGGGGAAAGGGGTATAAGAGATAAGGGACTGTATGGAGAATATCATGAGGTGTAGGGATCATCAATAGTCCACAAATGTGCCTAAAATGCCTAATTTATATTAATAATAAACAAGTAAACTAACATTAAAAATCATTCAATTAAATGAATAATACATCCCAAGGAGCCATTTTTAAGTGTCTACATATACATAGAGAAGATGAGAAGGCATTTCTATGTTATATAAACTTTATAATTTTTACTGAATTTTAATATTAAATAAAATTAAGATAATCTATAAACTTTCATATAATTTTTTAATAATATTTATTTTGTTTATATATTTTTATTTATTAATGGTGAGTTTATGTAAGTGGCATATTTAATTATATTTATAATTTAAATTGCATTTTTTAAACTTATAACAGACCTTCAATAAAATTGGAAGTAGGGAAAATAAATAGTTTTTCAATTTATACATTTTTATTTCATGATATGGTGGAAATAATCATAAGGTGATAGTGTAAATTCATATTCAAAAGTGTTAAGATGCTAACCCAAAAAAATTCTAATAAATTATTTATTTTATATAGAATGCTTTCAAGTTCTTAAAAATTATCTATATATTTCTTAGTGTACTTATTGAATGCTTATTTTATAAATGACTTAGGACATAATTTGAAATCAAATGCTCACAAGGTTAAAAACAAGGGAAAAAGTGAGTGATTTCATTATATACATGAGGGGAAACATAAAACTCCAAAGAACATTTGGATTCTTTAGCTATACCCTAATACCATCTAGACATTCTGGTTAAGGATCTCAAAATAATAAGAAATAAAAGGAGATCGAATATAATATTTGGAGGGAGATGGGAGATAATTAAAATACCATCAAAATTCAATAAAATAATAAATAATTACTAATTTGTATCAATAATTGACAAACACATAAGCGTCCTAAAATTATGCAATTTAATGACTAATCAATGCCTATGGGAAATTTTAGGTTTCTAAGTTTTCCCCACTTTGATGTCTATGTGAACACATGAAAATGTGTGTGAATAAATTTTAACTCAATTTTAATTAAGGATGACATGTGGATACATAATTTTGTGTGCTTGGAGATCTAGAACCAAAGTCCATACACATGGGAATCTATAAATACATTTTTTCTTTTTTTACACAGACATGACTAAGTGCCAAATAATTAAGCTAATAAAATTTGAAAATCTATATATGATATACTTGATTCTCATGACAAAGAGATATAATAACTACAATGAGCTAAGTGAATCTTAATATATTTGAGTTCCTATACACAATTATGAGTACAATCTTCAAAAACATTTTAAACAAAATAAAACAAAATTTTGAGTACCATATAACATAATGCTAGATATCATCCTAAATACATCCACTTATGGGAGTAGCTAAAAAATCCTAAGTTCATCCTTCATGGAAGTAATTTAATAATCTTGATTTCATCCACTTACTAGAGTACATATAATCCAAATACAATTTTGATTACTTCCCCTTAAAAGGGTGAGTAAGATTTGTGTTTCCAAAAGTTTAGTGTAGTATTGTACATACCTCATAAGTATATTTTTGAATATGAAGACTAGGATAGATGCCCCACTTTTGAGATTTGAGATATGCTTTTGAAACTCACATCTCAAAATAAATATCTTAACACATAATGTGTGATATAAAATTTGAAATCATTTGTGTACAACATATAAATTTATAGCATGAGAGACATAAATGTATGAATATGTTTCCCCATATGGACTAATAATATAACAATACAAAATAAATAATAATATGGAATGTATGGGCTTAATATCTAATCAATGTAGGATCCAAAATAATATACCATGTACAGTGGGTTTAAGAGATAATAAATTTATCATCATCATCGTAATATATAACAATGTAGAGCATTTATATAAGTTTTTCCCATAATGGATGCATGATATGAATCATGGAAACCTATACAAGTGGTAAATACATTGTGCATGATATATATCATGTCACCATAAAACACACAATAATTTGAGTAGGAAAATAATAACATAATATATTATTTTAACTATTTAAGACTTAATACATGTAAATACAAGGTTGTTAAAGGGATGAGTGTAATAAATAAAGTTATACAAATATTTAATAAATATAGCCAATAATTTTTGAAATAAATTATGTAATATAATTTTTATAAAAATAAAAATTAATGACATAAACAAGTACTTAGCTAGAAAATATCTGAGACAACGGATCTGGAAGCTAAGTACTAGTATAGGAAAATGTATGAGTCTTGAAATAGGGTCTAGATGTCAAAAATCCTCCTAGATAATAACACCATACTTTGGATAGTAGTGACATGGCACTAATATCCAATTTTGGTGATAATTTCCTCTATGCAAGGACTGATCTATACTTTTGGGAGTAATTATGCCTAAGTTTACCAATATTATTCCTATGTGAATAGAAATCACCTTCATTATCTATGATTTATTTTTGCTGATTCTTCTCCAAAACCTAATGAACACCTCCACACATAAAAAAAATGAGATCAAATTCAAAATGAAGGAAAAACTAGGTTGATGTATATTATGATCATATTGAATAGAACCCCTATTGTCTTAGACACTACCTATATTAAACTCAATGATAGGGGTCTAAAATCACATGTAGTTATCCCTTAGGTAATGTGAATAATCAATATGCATGATATGATAGAATGAATTTTTCTTAGGCCCTTCTTTGATCAAGCATGCAAATCTAGGTGTGATAGTTAAGTAGTATGTAGTATGTTGAGTTGTATAATTGACTATTTCTATATAATTATGTGCTAAGAGAGTAAGTGTTAGATGTAAAATTCCTTGTGAGGCTCTTTATATGAAAATAAATTTGATTTTAATGTAATACACTTGTTCATTAGCTAACAATATATAAAAGAGATAAAATCATAAGGGAAGGGTTAGGACAAAAAACATGATGAGAAAATGGTCATTGGACACTATGTCACAACCACATTTTTTTATAAACACATAATCTAAAAATAATAATGGAACAAGGTTCACCCAAAGTTTATCACATAAATACTTAATGAGATCCATAACCATGTTATGACCAACACAGTGACTCGACTAAGTGCATAACCCATCAATGGATTCTTTAGGAAGTAATTTTTAACCACCCAATATTTAGATAGAAGTGGATCAGTGTGATATTATCCACTCACCCCTATCCACATACTATGTTGTGGCCTTTCTAATAGAATTATTACTAACTTATTCCCTTACCTATGTACTTATACAAGCTATAAAATACCTAGCACCTCAAAGGTAACTTCAATAAAGTTAAACAAACAATGGTAGATTAAAATAAGATTCAACAGAAGAATCATCATACTAAGCTTGGTTAACTATGTTTTACCAAATTGCAAGGAACAAATAGAGATAAAATGAAAAGGACTATTTGTAAAATAAAAGTAAGGCATTTGAACACCTTTTCATTCCATAGGCAAACTTACATATGAGGTTTAACATAATTGTTATAAAAAATATAGAAGCTTTGAGGGATGTTTTAACAACCATACCTAAGTTATTTTTAGGAATAACTTACCATTTACAAGTAGGTTACAAGTTCATGACAAGATTTCCTAACAATTATTAATGAATTAGGTTAGATTTATAGATCCCTTATTACTAAAGTACATGCCTCTTGAGTTAAACAACTTGAAACATATTAATAGTCTCAAGGATAAAATATACTTTTGTTAAGTCTATCTTAAATCTTGTTCTTAAAGATTTATCCATTAACTTAATCCATGAACTTAGTCCAAGCATTAGTTATATTGCTCACTTGAATATTAAAGCTTATTTAATATTTAATTTTTGAGATAGATTCTTATAACAAAAATATAAGTTCACAATCTCTTTTACCATTCAAGTATAGGAACTAATTATTAAGATATTCAATGGTCTATTCCAAACAAAGATTATTTGTTCCTAAAACACAAAATGCTTAGCTAGGAATAGCCATGCTCATTATAAACTTACAAATGAAGTACATTATTGACAATATAAAATCAACATAGCATAAGACTGACTTAATCTTGAATATGATTGACTACAATGAATTAATTTACGAGTTGCCCATATAGTCCATGACATGAACAATGCTTAGTAATAAAAATGAAAAGATTATCTTCTTTGAGATAAGTACATATTAAATTACTTAAGTAATTACTCCAATTTAGTCTTTATTAGACATTTCATTAAGTTATTACAACTTTCCACATAAGAATTAAAATGAATTCAATCCATTAATTTTTACCAATTAAATAACAAGGATTTCCTTTAACTAACTATATAGTTATAGTCCAAACTTTAATTAAGTATCAATACTTTCATTAGTTAATTCATGTCACAAATAATATTCATAATATGTATATGGATTTGAAAAGTTCATTTAATTATAACTTTTGACTTCATCCAATTTACCATATTACAATGTTTAATACAAGTAGACATAATCAAGTATAATGTCATTTAGCTTAAACAAGCTTATGATTATCAAGAATCATATAAACTAACTTGAACATACTAAAATTATGTTACAACTCTTTATACTCAATGTAATAAGAGAATCAAATGTTATTCAAGACAATTATTACATCTGAGTTCAAACACTAGTATTTGTATATTCAATACTAAGTAAATTCCCAATCACTATACAAATTATTTACAAGTACAACCAAAAGACATGAATAAAATTGCTTATTATGAGTCAACATAAACCCAATGTTATTTAAAAACTCAATATGTTATCACTTCAATTCAATTCTCAACTACTTAATCTAATTAAGTGTTTAATTACCAGTAAGAATAAAGAACTCTTAACTATACTTATCTATCAAAGTATTTATGAATAATTACAAATTCATATTAAACCAATAATGCCAAATTATTAAAGTAATCAAATTAAAAACTATAATTATTTCATGAATAAAATATCATTTCAATGCTACATCACTTTGTATAAAATAAAACTAGGATGAATAACATGAATTAAAGTTATAATAATTACATAACTTTAATTCATTTTTATCCAACTGTCATAACTCAAAGTAATAGGAAAATAATCTAATTATTTCATGCAATATAATTAAGATAAACCCACCTCACCAATCCCAATGATCCCAACCATAAGTGTCTCTAGACTACCCCAACCATCAGTCAGATATGGATTAAAGTAATAGAAAATTGATAGATAAAGGACTATGAAACAATATGATCTTGATATATTCAATCAAATGTAAATTATAATGGATATAAAACATGTAAACCAACCCACCAAGATCCATTAACTTGGTACTTGATTATGACTGTAGATCTCTTTCTAGATTCTCAATTTATGGACCATATTCTATTTTAGAATATACTATGGCTCATGAATCTACCAACCTATGTGGTAGTTGATTTCACATACTAAAGTAATAGATATTTATGATTTATAAATATAGCTTGTAAAAATAAGATAACAAACTTAGTGAATTAAGAATTAATAAAATAAAATTTATGTAAAGCTTCAAGTCACATTACGAACCAGAATGAACATTACTAATCATAGTACAAACTCAAAGGTTAATAATAATGATTTACAAAATCAAATGAATAAAGTAATCAATAGATCAATGACCCCAAAATAAGTCAATGTAATCATGAACATATAATAATTCACATTATCATATCCAAAATTAATCTAATTATTTCCAACGTGATTCTATAAACCTAGGTCAACTAATAATTACCAAATAATTCCACAATAGTTAAATAATCATTTAGAAAGAATCAAATAATAATAATAGATTATTTTTCCAAAAAACCCCTTACAATCATTTCAAACCTATATGGGGACTCCATATGGTCCTTGCCCCCATTTTTAGTCATGGTTCAAAATATCTGTTAGGATTTTCCCTTTTTTAAAATTTATTTCTTAACCCCAACTATATCAGGTTAGGGATTTAACATAACCAAATAAAAACCCTAGTTCACATATAACTGATCCAAGCTATATGGCTTCTAAAAATAACCAAGATTTAAAAAAAATGACATAACTAAGATATAATGGCTTTGAATATACACCATGACCCAAACAATATAACATAGTCGAGCCACAAAACACAGTCACTTAAGTAAGGCCGTAATGGCTTCTCAACAAACCAATCTATATTTTGACTTAATAATAAACCAAACATAGTTAATAATACACAACTAAAATTTATACAATAAAAAAAATTATCAACACACTTAGACTATAAAACCAATTAAGCCTTTAAATAATATGAGCTTATCATTTAACACAAAAACCCATTCTTCAAACAATAGTATATATACATAGTGACTATACAATAACAAATAAATTTAATAATAAACAAAATAAACATTATAAAAGCTTAACCCAATCATGGTCGAGTTATTCATGGTTGCCATGTGTAAAAACACATAATAGAAAAACCAATATTTATGTCCCTAGTCAGGGTTTTACCCAAAAATAAAATAACTTAGCAAACAATGCCAATAATTTATGGTTTAATCCCTAACATTATTTTCCATTCAAATATATTTTTCAAAAATCAACACAAACTGTTAAAAACATCACTTCCTTGGTTGATGGAAGTCAACTATAGAAGATAATACAAGCTCAATGCCAAAATCTAGCACTCAAAAATCTCATATCCATTCAACAAATGAGTCAAATAATAAATACAAAAATAAACCCCAAATAACTCTCCATAATTCATACATAGCCATCAAGGGTTAATGCATTGAACATAGTTTTATACCACAAAAATATTCATGTGAAATTGCCTCACATTCCCCTTAGCTACCATGCCAAATTTTTTGATAGAGTTTCCCCAAGGTTAAAAATATTAGGATTGAGTCCAAATGAAACTCAACAAAACCTAAAAACCATCCAAAACATATCGACCCCCTCAACATGGTAATTTGAGAAAATTCCATGACCCCTAAGTCATTGGCTTCAAATAAAATATAAATAACTAATTACCATGCCCCCCATGTGGGTTCAACAACCTATAAAAATTCCCCTAATCTAAACCATGACTTAATCAAACAAGTAAATTAATCAAGCAAAAAAAGGTCCTTTGAACAATGTTAAAACCTTGGTGCACAAGTTTAAAACAAAGCACAATTAAGATGCCTTAAATATAGTCTGCAACCAATAAGGTGGATTTGAAACATGAAATCAATAGCCTTATATACAAAATAGAATAAAATAAGATGTCAAAGGTCAAAATAATAGCTAAATCAAGCAAGCAATTATGTGACTAAAATAGATTTTTGAAGTCAACAAGAAAAAAGTCCATAAAAACATAAAACACCAAAAAGCTAGAAAACATTAAAATCAATAATAAGAAAACAATTGAAAAATCATTATGACTCAAATAATGATGATCAATGAGACCATATCATAAATAATAACATTGGATAAAAACATGTTTTCATGAACATAAAAATTGACTCAAATTAACTATTAATGAAATTGATCATAAAATGATAACACACAATAGTCAACTAATAAAAAACATAATGACTAAATCATTAATACCAAAAATATCAACTTTACATTTAAAAATCATTATTTTGTTTGTCCATTTATTTTTCCATGCTTCATTATTGCTCAAGTCTGAACACAACTGAGCTCAAGTACCTATCATGTAGTAAAAAAATAGACTATCAACAACATCTGGACATATACATATAATAAATGCAATAGCAAATTTTAAATAATATATTAAACTAAATAATGAATCAATACATATTAAGCAATAATATCAAATGTTATAAATAAAAATGTAATCAATAATTTTCTCAACAATTATAATGAAAATTTATCAATGTAGATCACAAAACTATAATACCACAATAAAATGTCTCAAATAATTCATAGCTAGACTATATCAACATAAATGAATTAAATGAAAGTCACTTAGGGTCATGACATCTTCCCTCACTTAGAAAAGAGATATCTTGATGATCAAAACAACCAAGGATAATTCTACCTAAAAAGACTCTCATCTTCCCAAATAGTGCTTATTTTTGATAGAGGATCCCATTGAACCAACACTTGGGAAATCTCACAATTCCTCAATTTAACACTAAAATGGTCTATGATCTTCAATGGATCCAACTATATCTTTTCTTCTTTTGAAACCTAAAGATAAGTCTAATATAAAACATGAGATGGATCATGAATATAATTTCTCAATATAACAACATGAAACACATTGTGAATCCAAGGCAAAGAAAGTGGAAGGGCTAGTGGGTAGGTAATTGGACTAATTTTATGCAAAATTTCAAAGGGTCCTATAAATCAAGGGGTTAGTTTGAAAGAATTTCTAAATTTAACTAAACTTTTCTGCAATTTAACACACATAAAAACTTTTTCTCCCACTTAAAATTCATGTGGTGTCCTTTTTAACTCAACAAAACTCTTTTGACTATCCAAGGTAGCCTATAAATTCTACCTTATAGTTTCCATTTGCTTATCATAATCTTACAAAACATTAGGATCAGTAACAGTCCTATTTTCTAAACTTTTCCAACTAAGTGGAGTTCTACACTTACGTACGTACAAAGCTTCAAAAGGAGCCATTTTAATCACTTATTAGTATGTATTATTATAATAAAATTCAACTAAGTGTAAATAATCTTCCTATTTACCTTCTTGATCCATAACATACATTTTTAGCATGTCTTCCATGACCTAATTTAGTCTTTCTGTTTGACCATCTATTTTAGTGTGATAAGATGAACTAAAATTTAACCTTGTACTAAAAATGGTAGTTAGATTTTTCCAAAAACTTGAAGTAAGAAGTTTATCTTGATCATAAATAATAACTTAAAGTATACCATGCAATCATACTATCTCTTTAACAAAGTATGAAGCAAACACAGATGCATCATCAATCAAATTTATAACAATGAAATGACCAAATTTTGTAAATTTATCTGTTACAACTAAAATAGTATAATTTTTAGTTGTAGATTTTGTCAAACTAGCTATGAAATCCAAATAAATCACAACCTAATTACCTCATGGTACATCATGAGGGTAAAATAATCCTCTTGGATGTCAATGTTCAAATTTCACACACTGGCATTCCAAACATCTTGACACAAAGTTAACAACTTCATGTTTCATTCCAGGCCAATAATACAACTTTTTTAGTTCATGGGTCATCTTCGTGACACCCATATGAGTGAAATGAGATGTTGTATGGACTTCTATTAGCAAAATATTTATCAACTCACCAAACTTACGTACACAAATTTTGTTTTTATATCTGATTAAACCATTAAAATTAACTAACAAATCATAAAATAAATTTTCAACATGTCCATCAGCTAAATTTGTACTTACATCTTGGAAAAACTTATCATAACACTATTGCTCCAATAATTTAGTTCTAAAATTATTATATATAATAGATAAGGCATCAAACTATGTGCATCGACTGAGTGCATCAATAACACAATTCTTCTTACCTTTCACATATGAAATATTCATATCAAAATTACTTAAAAATTATATCCATCTACACTTGCACACATTCAAATCATCTTAGGAAAATAAATATTCCAGGATATAATGATCATATTTTACTTGAAAATGCTTACCCAACAATTTTTTTCCCATTAATTTAAAGAATGAATAATGATATCAAGCTCAAGGTTATGAGTGGTGTAATTATTCTCATTGTATTTCATTTTATGTCACTCATAAACCATAACTGAATCATCCTGAGTTGATATGCCACCCAAGCCTTCTTTATATGCATCAACACATATTTTAAAAAATTTACTTGGATTTGGTACATGTACAGGGGCTAAATTCAATAACTCTAATCCACACAAATTTCTTATCCTTGAATTATAAGGAAATTATTAAGTTAGTAAACTTAGACAAATGTTCAACAAATATTTTATAGTAACCATCTAGTCCCATAAAACTATGTACTTCATGTACATTTTTAGGAGCAGGCCACTCTTGAATAGCTTTAATATTTTTTGGATCAACAATACCAACCTTTGATATAATATGACCCAAATAGTGGATCTCAGATTGAAAGAAAGCACATTTAGATAACTTACAAAATATTGCATTAGCCTTTGCAACACTAAGCACAAATGTTGTTCATACTCATCTGCATTCTTAGAATAGATGAATATATCATCAAGGAATACTAGAAAAAACTTATCTAGGAAATCCATGAATACACTTTTCATTATGTTTATAAATGTAGTAGGTGTATTAATCAAATCAAAAGGAATTACTATAAACTCATAATCCCCATACCTTGTTCTAAGAGTCATATTATGTATATATTCTTCCTTTATCCTAAATTGGTGATAGCCTAATCTCAAGTCTATCTTTGAAAATATAGTCACATCCTTCATTTGATCAAATAGATTATTTATCATTGGCAAGGGATAATGGTTCTTAATGGTAACATTATTAAGCATGTGATAATCAACACACAATTATAAGGTTCTATCTTTCTTTTTCACAAAGACCATTAGTGTACCCCAAGGTGACATGCTTGGCCTAATACTACCATTTTCTAATAGTTATTTTATTTGAGCTTTCAACTCCTAAAAATCTAATACATTCATATGATAAGGTGCTTTAGATGTAGGGGCTACCCCTAGAATTAGATCAATAGAAAAATCAAATTCACATTTAGGAGGTAAACTAAGCAATTTATCTAGAAAAACATCATAAAATTCTTTTAAAAATAGATATTCTTCAAATACTATTACTATTCAGGTGTAGTTTCTTGCATTAAAATAGAATATAACTTGTAACCTTTACATATCACTTTCTTCAGATGTAAGGCTGAGATTAGCCTATGTAATTTTGATTTTAATAAACCTTGAATTTCTACTAGTTTTCCCAAATCATTATAACAATATATCACTTTGTTACAATATTCAAAATTGGCTTTATGTTGCTATAACCAATCCATGCCTAAGATAATATCAAAATATTCAAAAGGAGCTACAAATAAATTAACTTGGGTTTGAAAAACACCTAAGTCTAAGCTTACTCCCTCAAGACACTCAGTAATTGGTATTCTTTTACCTGAGCCAAATTCAATATCCCAGCCATCCTTTAAAGTCATCATATTCAAATTACAACATGATACTAACTTAGGATCCATAAAACTATTAGTTGATCCTGAATAAAAATAAAATAAAATAGAAAAATATTTATTTTACCTTTGATTTCAACAAGATTTACTTGGAAATAAGATTTTCTATTGTCAATAGATACATACACTCTATGATTCACTAATTGACTGGATTTCAACATAGAACAATATTTATACTAGTGATTATACCCACCTTCTAAATATACTATAGTTCTTTACAACATCATCGGAATAGTATTGACTCTGGTAGTAGGCACATTTTGACTACCTTGGGTCAGATTCTTTTTAAAATTAGAAGTCTTAGAAGATTTCAAATTTTTGAAATTCTTATTCCACCCTTGAAATATAATAAACTCACTTGTACTTCTTTTAAATCTATGGTTAAAATTAGATTTATGAAAATTATTAGAAGGGGACAAATGTTTACTCTTAGATTATTGTCTATTATGTATAAAATATTATCTTACATTTTGACAAGACTTCTCTTTTTCTTCTTCTCTATGAGTAGATTCAATATATATAGTTAAATTTATAGTATTTTTCATATTCACATCATTCATTAATATTTATTTCAATCTCAACTTAAACTTAGTGACTTTAGTCTCTTCATCATGCATGTAGTTAACATGATGTAGGAGATTTATAAAATTAATTTCATACTCAATCATATTCTCTTGTTTTAGCAGTTTAAAATCAGTGATTTTCTATTTTTTAAAGTTAGAACTAAGATACCTCTTTCTTAAATACCTTTCAAAGGTAGGCCAAGTAAGATTCATTGGTTGGTAACATTTTAATGCACATATATGGTTCCATAAAAGAGTTGTAGCTCCTACTAACTGATAGGCTGCTTCTCTTGCCCTCACGTTAGACAACATATTATATAGATTAAAATAATTATGTAGGTTTACTAACCATTTATCAATTACATCACCTAATTCCTCACCTAAAAATATTAGTGGAGGTAACTTCTTTAACTCCTTAATGATATGATCAGCCATATTACCAAGGTTATTCTAACATTTTGGTTCTTCAACTTGTCTTTCATCTCTAACTAGAAGTTTTTCAACTAACATACCTTTTTATTGTTCAACTTTCTCTTTTGGGTGTCTAATTTAATTTTAATGGAATTTAACATAGTCAAAATTCCATTTAAAACTACTTCATGGTTAATGTTATGATTATTTTCCTCACAGTTAAGGCTCTCAACATTATTAAGAAGTGGTTCTTCTCTCTCATAAATATTGGCCCTATGACCTCTTACTCTACTTGGGTTAAAATTTATTAGGTTAGTGTCTTCTATTCTAGATCTTTTCCTCATCATCCTATGGTGTAACAAACAACAACTCAGTATAAATTATCAAGAAACATATCCCAAAGTTACCTAGAGCAGTAAAACATGTTCTAATACCACTATGCCATAACCATAATTTTTTTTCTAAACACATAATTTGAAAAAAAATGGAACAAGGTTCACTCGTGTTTAGCATAAAAACACATAATGATATCCATAACTGTGTTACATCCAAAACATGAACTAGACAAAATGCATAACCCATCAATGACTTCTTTAAGAAATATTTTTTAACTACCCAATATTTAGATAGAAGTGGGTTAGTATGGCTTTCCCACTCACCCCTATCTACTTATTATGTTGTGTCCTTCTTAATATATTTGTTACTAACTTATACCCTTATTTGAGTACCTATAAATATTATAAAATAGGTAGTACCTCAAGGGTAGTTTCAACAAAATTCAGAAAATAATGGTAGAGTAAAATCAAATTCAATAGAAGAATCATCATATTAATCTTGGTTAAGTATGATTTACCAAATCATAAGAAGTAGACAAAGATCAAAAGAAAAGGTCTATTTCTAAAATCAATACAAGGCATTGGACACCTTTTCATTCCATAAGCAATCTAATGTATGAGGTTTGACATAACTGCTATAAGAAGTATACAAGATTCAAGAGATGCTTCACTAACGATACTTAAGTTATTTTTAGGAATAACTTACCATTTACAAGTAGGGTACAAATTCATGACAAGCTTTCCTAAAGATTATTTATGACTTATGTTAGATTTATAATTCCATTATTATCAAAGTAAATTCCTCTTGAGTTATAAAACTCAAAACATATTAATAGTCTCAAGGATAAATTTTAGTTATGTTATTTCTAGCTTAAATATTGTTCTTAAAGATTTATACATTAAATTAATCCATGATATTCATATAATAATTAATTATATTGCTTATTTGAATATTAAATCTTACTTAATATTTAATTTGTATGATAAATTCTTATAACAAGAAGATAAGTTCACAGTCTCTTTTATCATTCAAGGATGAAAACTAGTTATTAAGATATTCAATGGTCTATTCTAAACATGGAGCATTTGTTCCTCAAACACAAAATGCTTAGCTAGGAATAGCCATGTTCATTATAAACTTAGAAATTAAGTAAATTATTTCCAATATAACTTTAACAAAGCATAAGACTAACTTAATCTTAAATATTAATTATAATGAACTAATTTAGGACTTGCCCATAAAGTCCATGGCACGAACACTACTTAATAATTAAAATGAAAAGATTATCTTTTAGTAGATAAGTAAGTATTAAATTACTTAAGTAATTATTCTAATTTAGTCTTTATCACACATTTTATTAAGTTATTAAAAATTTCCACACAATAATTAAATTGAATTCAATCCATTAATTTTTACTAATTAAATTACAAGGATTTCCTTTAACTAACCATATAGTTATAGTAAAAAATTTAATTAAGTATCAATACTTACATTAACCAATCCATGTCATAGATAGGATTTATAATATGTATATGGATAAAAAAAATTGATTTAATTATAACTTTTGATTTCACCTAATTTATCATATTATAATGCTTAATACAAGTAGACATAATCACGTATAATGTCACTTAGCTTAAATAAGATTATGATTATAAAGAGTCATAAAAAGTAACTTGAACATAAAATTAAGGTTATAAGTCCTTATACTCAATGTAATAAGAGAATCAATCACTATTCAAGATAATTGTTACATCTGAGTTCAAACACTAGTATTCGTATATTCAATATTAAGTAATTTCTTGATCACTATACCAATGATTTATAAGTACAACCTAAATACATCAATACAATTACTTATTGTGAGTCAATGTAAACCCAATGTTATTTAACAACTCAAGATGTTATTGCATTTAGTTCTTTTCTCAACTACTTAATCCAATTAAGTGTTTAACAACCAGTTAGAATAAATAACTCTTATCTATGTTCATCTATCAAAGTATTTAAAAATAGTTAAAAATTCATATTAAACTAGTAATTTTATATTATTCAAGTAATTAAATGAATAACTACAATTATTTCAAGAATCAGATATACATTTTGATGTTACATCACTATGTATAAAATACAACTATGACGAATAACATAAATTATAGATATAAGAATTACATAACAAATTTAATTCATTTTTAGCTAAATTTCATAAGTATAATAATAAAATAATCCAATTATTACATGCAATATAATGAAGCTAAACCCACCTCACCACTCCTAATGATCCCAACCATAATTGTCCCTAGACCACCCCAACCATCATTTGGATACATATCAGGGTAGTAGAGAACCGATGGAGAAAGGATTATGAAACAAATCAATCTTGAAAAAATTCAATTAAATTTCCAATAAAAATAAAATGAAACATGTAAAAAAACTCACCAAAATCCATTAACTTGGTACCTAATTATGACTGCATCTTTCTTTTAAGATTCTTAAGTTATGAGCCATATTATATTTTAGAATATAATATGGCTCATAAATCTACTAAACTACATGTAAGTCATCTCCATGTACAACCTTAATAGAAATTTATGAGTTGTAAATAAAACTCATAAAAAAAGACAACAAACTTATCTAATTAATAATTATTAAAGTAAAAATTATGTAAAGCTTCAGGTCACATTAGGGACTGGAATGAACTTTACTCATCATAATAAAAATTCAAAGGTCAATAGTAATGATTTATAAAATTAGAATGAATAAAATAATCAACAATTCAATGACCCTAAAATAAGTCAATGTAATCATGAACATATAATAATTCACATTATCATTTCCAAAATTAATCTAATTATTTCCAACATGATTCCATAAACTTGGGTCAACTAATAATGACCGAATAATTCCACAAAATTCAACAATCATTCAAACAAAATCAAATAATAATAAATTAATTTACAACAAAACCTCTACAATCATTTAAAACACCTATAAGGACTCCGTATGGTCCTTACCCTAATTTTTTTTCATAGTTTGAAATAAACATCAGGCTTTTCCTTTATTTTTATTTTTATAATTTTATTTCTTAACCTTGACTATACTAGGTTAGGGCTTCAAAATAATAAACCAAATAAAAAACCTAATTCACATATCACCCAAATGAGCCATATAGATTCTAAAAATAACCAATAGTTCAAACAACATAACATATCTAAGCTATAATGGCTTCAAATATACACCACAACCCAAATAATATAACACAATTAAGCCAGAAAACACAGTCAGTTAAGGCCATAATGGCTTCTCAACAACCCATTTGATAATTTTACTTAATAATAAACCAAACACAGTCAATAATACACAACTATGGGTTATACAATAAAATTAAATTATGAACACACTCAAACTATAAAACTAGTTGAGCCTTTAAAGAATATGAGTTTATCATTTAACACAAAAACACATTCTTCAAAAAATAATATATATACATAGTGAATATAATTAAAAAATGTAATAACCAACAAAATAAACACTATAAAATCTTAACCCAGTCATGTCCAAGACATTCATGTCTACCATGTGTAAAAAAACACAACAAATAAACCAATCTCTGTGGCCCTATTTAGGATTTTACATGAAAATAAAATAAATTAGCAAACAATGCCAATAATTTATGGATAAATACCCAATATTATTTTCCACTCAAATATATTTCCAGAAATCAACATAGAATGTTAAAAAAATCACTTGGTTTATGGAATTAAACCATAAAATAATTTTTATTCTCTTCCAACCTCTAAGTTCAATGTCAAAAACTAGCACTATATTTTTTTGTATCCATTCAATAAACCAGTCGAATAATAAATAAAAAAATAAACCCTAGATAACTCTCCACAAATCTTACACAACTTTCAAGGATTAATGCATAAAAATACAATTCCATCCCCCAAAAATACTCATGTGAAACTGCCTCACATTCCCTTTGGCCACCATGCCAATTTTTTTGATAAAGTTTCCCTAAGGTTCCAAACTCAAAACTAAGTCCAAATGAAACTCAAAAAAACCTAAAACCCAAATTAAGCATCTCTACCCCCTTAACATGGTAATTCAAGCCAATGAAATAACACTTAAATTGTTGGCTTCAAAAAAATCATAAACAACTAATTACCATGGCCCTCATGTGGGTCAAGTAACCTAGAAAAATGCCCCTAAACCAAACTGTGGCTTAATCAAACAAGTAAAATAAGGTCCTTTAAATAAGGTTAAAATGTTGGTACACATGGCTAAAATAAATCACAATTAAGATGCCTTAAATACATTCTACAACTATAGAGGGTGGATTTGAAACACAAAATCAATAGCCTTAAATACAAATGAGAATGAAATAAGACATCAAGATCAAAATGATAGTTACAACAAGCAATCAATTACATGACTATAATAATTTGATTGCCAAAGTCAATAAGGAGTTTATAAAAAATAAATAGAAAAATGAAAAAAAAAACATTAAAATCAGTAATAAGATAATAGTCACCAAATCATTATAACTCAAATAATGATGATAAATGAGAACATCTCATAAACAATAACATTAGATAAAAATATGTTTACATGAATGTAAAAAATAAATTAAATCAACTATTAATGAAGTCAATCATAAAATGATAATGCAAAACAATCAACTAATAAAAACATAATAAATAAATCATTAATACTGATAAGCTTAACTTTACATTTAAAATTCACTGTTTCATTTTTCCATTTATTTCTCCATATTTCCATGTTGCTCATGTCTAAACACAACCTAGATCAAGTACATATCCCTATAGTAAAAAAATAGACTATCAACAACATCTAAAAATGTACATATAATAAATTTATTAATAACATTTAAATAATACATCAAATTGAATAATGAATCAGTACACATTAAGCACTAATATCAAATGTTGTAATGAAAATGTAATCTATAATTATCTCAACAATTATAATGAAAATGTATCAATGTAGATCATATAATTATAATACCATAGTATAAAAATAAAATCTATCTCAAATAGCTCATATCTAGACTATATCATCATAAATGAATTAAATGCAAGTCACTTAGGGTCATGACACACTAGAGCCAAATCTAGACACTAGCATTATGGTGTTAGTGTCCATTTATGGTGCTAATGTCCTGCAGGTCACAAAAATTGAGTACAAGGCTAGGTAGAATAGTTTAGTGGGGATCATGTGACTAGAGATGGGATGACATAGGACCACTTGGGGATGAATAAAATAGGGAAAATAAGACACAAATAAGAATAAAATACCTAACATGACCATGCATGAATAAGAGTCACATCCATCACTAAGACCTTCCTATGCAAGAGTAACGAAATGACATAGTACTTGTGGTTTCTTGACCAAGTTAGGGTTTATACATTGTCCCCCTTTTATTTGAGTAATGCAATGAAATGAAATTACTAGAGTAAAATAAAAAGAGAAACACATACCTATACTTACCTATGCATATGTGCTTTGGACCTTGCCTGCTTCTTGTCTAGAGAAGTGGATAAGATTTGGAATAATTTATGTGAATATGAAATCCACAATGTGGATGCCCCTTGTACTAAATATGGGTAGTGAATTGAATCTAAGAATGTAATCTATAAATGTGAATAAATAAGGCCTACTTATACCCACTACAATATGTGGATTGAATATGAGAATATGATCTATAAATGTGGATAAATAAGGTCTATTTGCCTTTATTCTAATATCTAGACTAAATATGAGAATGTAATATGTAAATATGGAGAAATAAGGATTATGTATTCCCACTATGATATCTAGACTGAATCTAAGAATGTGATCTGTAAATGTGGATAAATAAGGCATGCTTGCCCCCACTCTGATATCTTGACTGAATTTGAGAATGTAATATGTAACTAGAGGTTAAAAATATTTCCCAACTTGCATAATTTAGGTTTACTAAAAAATTATGGTTCAACCACTATAGGTGACCATGTGACCCAAACTAGTGAAATATTAGTGTTAATCTAAGTGTAATCTAGTAATCTAAACATAGAGAATGGTATAAATTACCTTTCCATTTATATAATCTAGTGGAATCCTATGCGATTGAGGACATATGCCCTGCATCATGCCCCCAAACTTAATATTTGAATAATGTAATGGTGTATCTGAACCAATATCTGACAAGATCATAGGACCCTAGAAATATGAGTCAAGTTGTGTATCTAAATATCTAATCCTATATGTATATCTGAGCTAATATATGTGTCTAAACCAATCTATGTGTCTGTGTAAATATGTATTTGTACTAATTTTTGTATGAACCAATTTGTGTTTGTGCAAATGTATATCTAAACCAATTTCTAACAACATCATGGAACCCTAGAAATCTAATTCAAACTATGTATTTGAATTTATTAGCCAATTTGTATATTTACGTGAAACTATATAGTATGCCCCCTTTTGGTTAGAGAGTCAAGACTGTGATAAAGATGTCTAGCCAAAAGTGATACCATTTGATTTGTTAGTAGTTTTTAACATTGGTAATTTTATTTTAAGTTTGATTAATTTTTTGATTATAACAAAGATTTTTTTAAATTGAGAATAGGATAGACCTTTGGTCTATATTGAGCCTATTAAAAAAATATAGGTTTTGTCAATTTTTTGAGTTGAATTGATCAAGATAGTATTATAACTAGTATGGGGTGAGGGATATCATGAACAAGTCCAATGCATCAAAAATGGATCACAAATTAGAGACACATGTATCAAGATATCATGTTTGGTAGAATTCGGTATTAGCTGGAAAAATTTGTGTGAAAGGTCAACCTTAGGTAGGTGTCATTTTTTTTAAAATGTCTTAAATAGTTTGGTTTATTGGTTTGATAAATAATTTGAACCATTTGAGTTGATAAATATTATTTTATTTGATCTTAAAAACATATTAAGAACATGAGGATCAAGTGTGACCTAATATGAGGAGGTGGATGCACTTATCTGAGATGGGGAGGAGGTTACTCTGGTAAGTAATCTATTTTTTCCCCTATTTTTGGTACATTCCTTGCATTTTTTAAATCATTTTTCATGAAAATTTAGTAGTTTAGGGCCTTATTTTGAAATATGGTGTTATTGGCTTAAGTATGGTGCTAGTGTCTTGGTCATGGTGTTATTGTCTTGGGCATGGTATTATTGTCTAACACTACTATCCAGGATGTAATGCTAGTGTCAGCTAAGCCAAATTTCTTGATTTAGCTTATAATTTTTTCTTAATGCTTATTACTCTTTATTTATCTTGTATTCCTAGATGTTAATAAGAGATTTGGCTATATGTTAAAGGTAGATGTGTGTATGAGAGAGTTTCAATGTTGATGAATGATGGAGTGTTTGTGAGGATTTCCCTTGACATATGCCAAGAGGATGGTGGTTAATAGATTAGGTTTGGGCTACGTGGCATCACTAGCTCTGATGCCCTGAGATAGGCATATGATGATAGCATTATGAAAGAGGTGAAATGCTGATACTTGTACATTTTGGTTACCTACTAAAGAGACTACTATGATGGTGTATGATGTGTATAAGATCCTAATGTTTCCTATCACTAGTTAGAAGGCAATTTTATAGGAGGCCATTAAAGACTGAGTTATAGAACAAGCCACAAATTACTTTTTAACAATACCCGTAGAGACTCATTAGGTATGGAGTACCAATGATGTATCTTTGATTATCATGATCAATGTTCCACATTTATAGAAGTTTTTGGTGGTGCTACTAGCTTCTTTCATTTTTGTGTATGGGAGTGGGGTATCCATTTCATATAGTATGTATGTTATAGTATAGGACATAGAGGAATGTGGGACCATATAATCATGGGGTTATAATACGCTAGAACACTTTTATCAGTATTTATACCATTTCACTTAGGATTTGTGTATGGGTGGCATTGGATATTTGACATTATTTCACTATTTGGCCTATGAGCATATTTCAATAGCTATATTAGAGGGGTTTCCACAAGGGGATTAGGTTCACTCATAGATGTTTGTAGAGAGATGGATTGGTACAATTCAATTCCCAAGAAGAGCATGGTGTGTTTTTGACATGTGTTGGATAGGTTGACTTATAGATATGTTATTTGGAGACCCTACATGGGATTTTAGTGGTAGCTTGAGGATGGTGTTCAATGTAGATGTGGTAAAGTGAGATAATAGTTACATGATTATTGGGTCAATGTGTTTAATAAATTTTAGCATGAGCTTGTGACATGGTAATTTGGTGTGGCTTAAGATGTTCCACTATCACCATGGGTTTGGATGAGAGGTTCTCAAGCTTTGGTGAGGCTTGGGATCACACCTAGACCATCGATAATGGAGCTATCTCTAACTATATTGAAAGAGCAAGATCTAGTGTTGGATATACTAGATGTGGATGATGTAAGAGTGATTGATGCATATAGAGCATGGTAGGTACAACATAGATTGGAACCATTATTTCCAAGAGGTGTGGATATCATAGAGGATGTGGTGGATGTTGATCCCATTAGGGTAGTTAAGGGTAGGTTGTTATTGTAAATATGTATGTTTTGTTTACTTTTTTACTTATTTATTTTTATATGTATCTAAAGTATTATGCTGGTATGTGTAGGTCCAAGAAATTATGATTATTTGGAGACCAATATTAATTCTTCACTCTAAGTACTGAGATGACATATCCCTAATGATGTCATGGATGATGGACTAGTGGAGAGGGCCATAGATGTCGTTGATGTTCATGCCCACCTATTTGATCGAGTAACCATTGTTAGTATGGTATATAGATGAGTAACTTCTAATAGGGATGAGGCATGTGTAGAGATACAGATATGATTTATGCTTTTACCTAATGTTTTGGGTGGGGAAGGTATTAAGATAGTGGATGACTATATACATCTATAGTGGGAACATGGAAATATGTTGGCTGAGGTAGTTATACTAAAGGATAGAACACAAAGACCTTGGTCTCAAACTAGATCTAGTGGGATGGTAGAGCATCTAGCTCTAGTATGGATGTATCAGAGAGTGAGAGTGAGGGGGTTATTCCTAATGACTAAGCTCTTATTATTGAGTGTCTTGTGTCATTATACAAAACTATGTATCAAGCTATATAGATATATGGATGTTTGTTGTTACATGGTTATCAAGTACATTGGTATCTTGATTTGTGGCATTGTGTATTTGCATATGTGTTTGGCTAAATTCATTATTTAAATGTTGATATGGGAATATTTTATTTGTCTTAGTAATGGTAACCATCTATTTATATATTTATAAATGTTTAAATAGATATGTATATTAGATTAAGAATGTTAGTTGTTAGTATAGGTGTTTTAGGAGTATCATAAGATATCTGAGTGTGGATATGTTACTATGGCATGCAATATATGAACCCAGATGACATGGTGAACAAATGACCATATTTCTCATGTTGTGCTGGCATAGAAATTGACTCTAGAACTAATATTGCTCATGGTATACTAATAGTAATAAATGTGTATAATTTATTATAAATAACATAATTGATTGTCATAATAAAATTATGTTCTAATCTCTATGATATCTACCAAATATATTGATCGACTATTGAACTATGTTGTGATCTCTGTGCTCTTGACCAAATATCTTGATCAATTGTTAAACTATCTTTTAATTTTTGGGATCTCTACCAAATAGTTATGCTCTAATCTCTATGATCTCTACCAAATATCTTAATTAGGTGTTGAAATATGCTCTAATATATGTGATCTCTACCAAAAATATTAATTTGATATTTAACTATGTTTTAATTTCTATAATCTCTACTAAATATCTTAATCGGCTATTGAATTGTAATTGGTGATTGAATGAATTTCTAGTTTTTTACCATGATGTTTTAATTAGGTGGATCTATATGAATTAGATTCCATATATATCAAATCTATGGTGCATGATATCTATCATATGTAGGTGTCTTATAAACCACATGGATTGTATTATGAGTAACCAATGGATACTTAAAAGAATGTCTTGGGATAACTTAGTCATAGAGGAGTGTGATTAAAGAGAGTGTGGAAACTAAGATCTTGATGCCCCTTATGTAAATGATATAATTTATCCAGTGACATACTACTCAATACAATCTCAGAGTTCATAATAGTTAATACCTAAATGTCCATTTATCTGATGAAAATTATGATATGGTTTATCATGTATCCTTTGCAAATGGTGTGTTGGATGGTGATGAGTGTAAGGAAGTGTGATCATATCATTATATAATAATGTAATTAAGATATCATAAATCTTATCTTTGTCTAAAAATTATATATCCCCTTCACTAGTGTCATGTTCTCTACTCATTGTAGGAGATGTTTTATGAAGTGGCTCCTATGTGTGGAGACTGATTTACACTTTTGGGAGCAATTGTGCCTGAGTATACCAAGATTGTTCCTATGTGAATAAAACCTTGATTCACTATATATGACCTATTTTAGTTGATTCTTCTACAAAACCTAATGAACACCTACACACATGAAACAATAACAATATCAAATGAAATAAGAAGGAAAAACTATGTTTTTGGATATAATGATTACATCGAATAAAACCCTTATTGTCCTAGATGCTACCTACATTAACCCTAATGATAGGGGTATCAGATCACATGTAGTGATCCCTTAGGAAATGTTCATAATCAATGCACATGGTATGCTAGAATGACTTTCACTTATGCCCTTGTTTGATAAAGAATGCAAATGTAGGTATGATAGCTAAGTTATATGTAGTATGTTGAGTTATAATATTGACTAATTTTATGTAATTATGTGCCAAGATAGTAAGTTCTATATGTAAATTCCCTGTGAGTCTCTTTATATATAAG
Organism: Torreya grandis; assembly: GCA_037957365.1. NCBI lineage: Eukaryota > Viridiplantae > Streptophyta > Pinopsida > Cupressales > Taxaceae > Torreya > Torreya grandis. Next base: position 1,369,393 of record JARHVA010002730.1, read on the forward strand.
GACATTTGATTTGAATGTAAAACCCTTGTTCACTAGCCAACAAGATGTAAAAGAGAGATAGAATCATAAGAGAAGGCCCATGAAAGGGTTAGGACACAAAACACGTTGAGAAAATTACCATTGGACACTAGTACCAAATTTGGACACTAGAATTATGGTGATATTGTCCACTTATGACACTAATATCTTAAGGTCACAAAACTAAGTAAATATTTGGTAGAATAGATTATGGGGGTCCTGTGATTGGGAGGGGATGGCATAAGACCACTTGGGGTGAAACAAAAAATAAAAATAAGAAATAAGAAAGATGAAATGACCCAACATGACCATGTGAATAAGAGTCACATCCTTCAGTAATACATTCCTATGAAAAAGATACAACAGACATAGTACTTGTGGTTTTTTGACCAAATTAGGGTGTATACATATATGTCAAATATATGACAAGTCACAAAGTAAATATAAGAAAGTGAAATCACATCCAACAAATTGTAGGCACATAAAATAATAAAGTTGCATCAAATACATATCAAATACATAAAACATACTAGAGACACAAAGATAATGGTAAAAGGTATGCCAAGAATATGAAAAAACATAAAGTATCCACTTGAATTAGGAACATGATAGACTCTATGTAATAAAAAGAGACATATAAGAATCATAAAATTGCATGGAATGTATATCAAACATATAGATATGCATATAAAGTAGTATAAATTATGTGTAGCACATAAATCAACTAAATACATAACATGCACATGAGAGCATACCAAGAACATGAGAAAACACCATACACTTGAAAACTTATTAAAACAAAGGCATATTAAATAACAAATAACACATATCAAAGACAAATAATTAAACCCAGTGAAACCATAATAACATAAAAATAATAAATTAAGGAATAAATTTAATTATAGAAAGTAAATGCCCCATATTTTCATTATATTTTCCCTTGGTTTATTAACTAATGTTAGTCCAACATATTTTGAATCCATAATCATGGCTATCTAAATTTATATAAATCAATACATATATAAAGATAATCATATCCATATCAGATATAAAAAATAATGAAGGCTCCTGTATATGGGAATATTATATGAAAATGAAGTGTATACCCTAGAACAATCATAAATTACTAATATTTTTTAGTAACCACTAATAACATAAAAATAAAGAATTTAAAAAGACATATAATAATAATTAAATCTTAAGAAAAATATGTAATACATGGTTCCAACCAATCAAATAAAAAGAGAGAAATATAAAACATATACATAAAATAAATAATATACAAATGTTGATCCATATTCACCCAAAACTTCTATTATATTTATTTGGATTACTAGCATGTTCTTAAAATAAATGTGCCATTGTCATTTAGAAGTTGTAGTGAGGTTTTGAGATGGACAAATAAAATAAAATCAAGGGGATAAACAATATAAAATAATTGAAATGGAAATTTGAGAATAATATAAGAAACATTATGATTAAAATTCAAATTAAGTAAAGACAATCGAAGGATGGACCTTGGAAAGAAACATGCCTCATTACCAAAGAATAAAATGCAAAACAATGTGAAAATAAGCTAGTGAAACAAAATCCAATGATGAAATCATGATTATATAGCATAGTCAAATGATCTATGGAAAAATCATGAACATAAATATAAGAGTTTTAATAAAACTAATAATTATTATAGAATTGGAAAAAAATAAATTAAATAATACACCTAAAGGGTGGAATAAAATAGAGGTATCATGTCTTAAAATATATGCAAACACATAACATGAGGAACCATTAAGTAAACATGAAAGTAAAATATTGAGTGTTCAATTACAAACATAAATAATTAGTAATCAAATCTAACCTATAATACCATCACAATTAAGTAATACATAATAATAATTAGATTATATATAATAGCTAAAGCATGAGTATCATCAAGAGACAAACCAAGATGTTAAGGCACACATGAGAAAATGAATGATAACACCCTAGCATCAGCATCATCATCATCATCATCATCATCATCATCATCATCATCATCATCATCATCATCATCATCACCACCACCACCACCACCATCATCATCATCATCATCATCACCACCACCACCACCACCACCACCACCACCACCATCATCATCATCATCATCATCATCATCATCATCATCATCATCATCATCATCATCATCATCATCATCATCATCATCATCACCACCACCACCACCACCATCATCATCATCATCATCATCACCACCACCACCACCACCACCACCACCACCACCATCATCATCATCATCATCATCATCATCATCATCATCATCATCATCATCATCATCATCATCATCATCATCATCATCATCATCATCATCATCATCATCATCATCATCATCATCATCATCATAATTATATTTTGTTATATTATCCATTATTTAATCTTTTCCATTAATGTTATCTTCAACTCATTAATATTTTTTGAGCTTTTTTATTTTTGAAATAGTGATATGTAATGATAAACATAATATTAGTGGTATATATTTATGTTATTAAACCTTATGTTATCTCACATTAGATATAAATCTTTTTTCTTCCTTTGGTATTTACTTATGTAAGGCCTCTTTCTAATTTTTTTTTTGAAAAGTGATATTCCTTTTTATTATAGTATCTTGGTCTTCATGTATAAACCTTAAACATTGATGTAAAATAGAAGGAATTAATTTTATTTAGTGTATCCAAGGTATAACAAATAAAACATCATAAGATTCATTTTTAGGTACTGTATACACCTATATTTTTTAATTACTAATGATTTCCCTTATAGGACTCATCGCATCAATCTCTATAAGTGCATATCCTAAGTAGTGCATTAGGATAGGGGTGGGTTGCCTTATGGTATTTCGTTAGAGATTTATATACGATCATATGTTATACATTTTTCTCATTATCATAATATCTAATTAGTCTAGCCTCATTTGATTCTCTTTCCCCTTCCTTCCACCACTTTCTCTTAGTTTTGTGCCTTTTTCCTACTTAGCCATGTTAAGTTTTTTTGGTAGTGTTCCATATATTTTCTAGTTGTATCAACCATGTATGACATAGTATTATTATTGTTGTGGTCCCTTTTCAATGGTGTCAACCCCAATGAGTTAGTTTTATTCAAGTTTTCACCTTTTTTACTTTATCGGTCATAGCCAACACAATATTTTTTATGGCCTATTTTATTTGTAATATATCAATATGGGTCTATTCCATCTACATAATTGTATGAAATTTTTAGGAATTTGAATAGTATATATATGGTTCTTAAATTTCATTTTAAATAACTAAATCACTATTCTTCTTTACTTTCACATGAAAACATGCCTTTAAAAGAAGAAGAATAATTAGGGAATAAGAGCTTATACTTATGGAGGTCTATGTTTGCACAAGGTCTTTCAAGGTCATAAGAAGATAATTTTACAAATAAGTTAAACCTATTATGTGGATTCCCCATATTAATATACTTAGGTATTCCTCCTTACCTTTTGATCTTCACATACAAAATCTCTCAGAGAGTGCCACTTAAGCCAAGGGGGAGAATGATACATCAACAAATCCACCCAAGATTAATATCCCTATCATTAAAACCTTTATTTTATTTACTTTAAGGTGTGTCTGCACACGTGTACATGGCCATATGATAGATTGGTATATTTTATTCCATGTTTAAAATAAATTATATTTATTAGTGTATGACATCTTTGCATGTTACTATAACCTTAATTACATACCTCTTGGTTACAATCGTTAATTTAGATACCTATTAGTTACTACCTAATTGAATTTATCTCTCTTTATTCTACCCCCTTTACATCTCAGATCTACATGAGTTTTTTCCATCATTTTATGTTAAATAATTCCCAATTATATCCTTTATACCCTTCTTACAAACAACTCTTACTTAAATCACTTCCCTACTTTATGATGTGACATATTATATATATTGGATCTAGTATGATCTTCTCCCTTTTATTATATTATAGTATTCTAATATTTTTACCATATTTAGATACTTAAATATATTATCGAATATATATTTATTATCAATCATAATTGTATCAGCTATTATTATAATTGTATAAACCATTAATTTAAAAAATAATAGTATCAACCATGACATCACTCAACCATACTCAAATAATTATATTAGCCAAGATACAATTCATATCAAAATTAAATGTATAAACCAAGATATAGCTTATACCAAAAACAATTATATCAATTAAGATACAGTTGAAAAAATTCAAACCAAACAAACTTTATTGGTCAGAACAATACAATGAAAACTAGAACAAAAAATCTTATCTACATTAGCATGATTGATATTGTCAATCAAAATTTGAAAAAACCTCTTGTAGATCAATAACTTACCTTATATGCCAAAGTAATTTTTTTGAGATATATTCATAAAAATATGATAGAAAATGTAATAAATATGTTGATATCAAGGTTGATATGCAACACAATATTACATTACCTCATTACACCTCACATGTTGGGACATTGTATGATCCCCATCCTCTTCTCACTTCTTATGTTGGATAATATTAGGACTCCCACCGTTGAATCAATATACACTAGGGGGTATCTTATGATGTCCATCCTTAAATTTCCTCAACCTTGAGGAAATTTTATAATGATTTCTCCTTCTCAACATCATGCCCTCATAATGAGTTAATCATTAGTAATATTGCATATATTAGAGAGACAAATTTAACTTCAAGTAATATTATTAGACAAATACTATATTTTTAAGAATATACCTTATTAAATGAATATTCATTTTTCTTACAAATAGACATTTAATTCATATTTTGTGTTATCAATTTTTGCATGTTTCTCCTAACCTTCTTGTGTTACATCTTATCTTACCTAATCTACACCTGATTTCTTATTGCTTATCTTAGAATTTCCTCTACAGTCCCTCATCTTTATCCTATGCCCAATTTATATCACACCTTATAACCTATTTATTTATACCTCTAAACTCCTTAATTTTTATGCCTCATATATTTTAAGGGGAATACATTCAAAACCTCCTCAACAAATATTTGTTCCCTTTACTTTCATATTTAGGCTCACTTCACCACTACATTTTATGTATGTCTAAGATCCCTTCAATGGTACATTTTTTTTCATATGGAATCCCTCATACATTTATTGTGACTCTTGGATTATATCTATTATTTCTACCTTATTTCCCCTCTTGGATTTATACATTATACCTCTATTATGTCTCTATGATCTCTCATTATATTTCTACCTCTTGGATTTGATTTTGTGTGTTATATGGTAAGACTTTGTGCAATACAACCAATCCATACTCATCATCACCCATCATATATTGCTACATACTACATGTTTCTCCCAATCCCAACCTTCACAAAGTGCTTTCATATAAAGATAAGGAAATAGTTTTGAGTTGTATTTTGTTACATAGAGATAATTATAATCTCTTGTGTCAAAATTATTAGATTCTATCTACATGTTTCTCATCCATATTTTACACTAAGTTATGATGAAAGTCACAAAATTGAATGTGATCATATCATCCCATTTTTACATGTTTTTAAGATTTGGGGAACCCACTCCTTATTATGTTCATCTCTATATTCCCTATTTTACACCTAATTTTTGGGCACATCGAGTTTAGTTTCAAGATTATAATATCTCATAAGGTGCATGTATATGATCATATAAGCTTCTTGGTCTCTAGGTTTAAATTTTGATTGGTTAGGTGTAATCCTTCTTTTTTTATTCATATTTATCACCTATGTTTTGTATTTTGAATCTGTATGGAGGATAAAAATGAAAAAATCAAAAAAATTAGAAGCAAATATATTAAATCAAAAGAAAAACAAGATAAAAATAAATAAGTAAAATATCTTCTAAAATTTAAATCACATGAAAAGATGTGATCATAATATTGACACACCCCTAATCCTTTTTTAATCTCAAACTTGATAATTGGATTCATGATAGAGTTGAGGTCCATTAGAGTGTCTTACACCAACATAATGGGGTAGGAGGATATATATACATATATATGTATGTGTGTATATATACATATACATATACATACATATACATATACATATATATATATATATACATATATATATATATATACACATACATATATACATACACACACACACACACACACACACACACATATGAATATACATATATGAATATACATATATATATACATATATACATACATACATATATATATATATATATATATATATATATATATATATACATATGTACACAGACACACACATATGTATATATATATATATGTATATATGTATATGTATATATATATATATGTATATGCATATATATATATATATGCATATATATATATATAGATATATATATATATATATATATATATATATATTATATTACATTCATTATATATTTGAGGTCCATTGGAGTTTTTTATACCAATATAATGGGGTAGGCGGATATATTCATACATACACACACACACAAATACACATGTATATATGTATGTATACACATACACATATACATATATTTAGATATGTGTGTGTGTATGTATGTATCTATATACATACATACATCATTAATTCCACCTACCTTTTCATGCAAGTGCCTAATCTTTGTAAGTGACTAATGGCTTTGTTAGTGTCTTGAAGAATAAGCAACATGTCATGGGAAGGTATGATACTTTTAATTTCATTACATATAACCTTCATGGGATAGTCTATATAATTCACTAGTTAACCCAAGATCATGCTTTCTAGGTCAGGTTCTCTCAAGCTGTTGATGTCAAAAAAAGGAAATTGTAGTGCTCCTTATATTTTCTAGCTATACTAGCCATGACCAACACAATAATATTCCTATTTTTTCCCTTTCCATCTATTTTGATATTACCAAGTCATCTTTATGCCATTTTTAACCTTTATTATTGTATCAGCCATGGTCAATACAATATTTTTAGCATATTTTCTTAATATTTAATTGGATTGGGTCATGTTCATCGATAAGTGAATTTTATGAGTTCTACTAGTAAATATAGGGTTCCTAAATTTCATTTTTATATAATTAAAACACCATTCTACTATGATTTCACATGAAAACATGTCTTTAGTATAAGATGATGAATTATTATACAAGAGCTTATAATTATGATGGTCTATGTTTACATAGGTACTTAAAGGTCACAAGAAGAGAAGCTATCCAATTAAGCATACCTAGCCTTTGGAGTCCTCGACTAAGAATATATAGGTATTATTTCTTATATTTTGATCTTAAATTAAAACATCTCTCATAAAGTGCCACTTGAACCAATGAGGAGATTTATTTGCTTGCAATTCAACCAAGGTAATTATCCATATCCCTTAACTCTTTCTTTTTAATTTTTTAATCCAAATTTTAATTAATATCTTTTACTTTAATTATTTTAGTTTTTAATTCAAATTTAATTTTTTTTTTAAATAAATTTATATGGAAAGACATCTTGATAATCTCTTAGCAAATAAAATTCTTGTGAAGTCTAATTCTAAGTCTGGTACTCTCCTAAAGTGACAAGTTTGGGCATGAATTTTGTTCCAATATTTTCCTTAATCTTATTCATTGGTTCTTGATATACCTTGTTAGATCCACTAGGTAGGGTTTCTCTTTTAGTTCACTCTCCTCAACTATGATCCCACCTCCATGCACCTTAACATGATTACTTATAAGATTAAATTAGCATGTGTATCACTGCTACTATACTTCCTTGCTTAGTTGGATTATATTGTTAGATCTCAATATTATGATATTTGATTACAAGTGATGGAATTATCATGTTTGTAATTATCCTCATGAGTATGAAATTATCACATTATAATCTTGTATTGGTGATATATGGGTTGTTTATGTATTTGATACTTTATCGTAGTTCATTAATATTTTATCACTTTATCAATTTTTAGATCAGATACTACTAATGGATCTACTTGGTGGTTTAGGTATTAGCTATGGGCTAGGTTGGATGCTAGCATCAGATCTTGGGGTAGAAGATTGGTTTTGAGTATT
>JARHVA010002730.1:1382500-1460000 GCA_037957365.1 Torreya grandis
GCCTACTTATCACAGTTGGCTAATTGTATTGATGGCCTTTGACTTGGCTAAGTATAAATGTTTAGTTAGATGTGGTGTTTTGTATTCAACTTTATGATTGTGTGGAGTATAACCTTTTTGGTGTCTATCACTTATTATTGGTGTATGTTATTTTGTTTTGATGCCCTTTGTTTTTGAATCTAACTTGCTTAGAACTTCCTCCTTGATCCTATTTACCGAAACCACCATCTAGTTAATAGTTGGGCTCATAGGTATGGTTGGGAGGGCTTGTCCATTTTGATTTTTTTACTCCATTTTTGGATGACTTTATGGAAAGGTATGATGTAATTTATAGTGTTATTTACATGTTTATCTATTTACTAGCTTAGATGTATATTACTTTCATCTAGCATGATTAGTGGTTGCAATTATAATTACTTCCATGGGATTTTAGATTAGTTAAATTTGACTCTTAGGATGATAACCTTTTATATGGTTAGGAAACCTTCATAATTAAGAAGTTCAAGCTCATGTTGTTGATTACTATGTAATATGTTGGATGTCTAATATAATTCTTATTTCAATCTTAGATGCACTTAGGTTTTGTCTTGGATCGCTAAATCATATATGCATTTCTAATGATATAATGTTACACCATACTATTTGTATTGTTGACTGTCTATTATGTTACTACATTACTAATCCTTCTTGTAGCTATAACCTATAATTGGATTGACACACTAGTACAATAGGATCTCATTGTACCATCTAATATAACTTCATTATTTTCACTTGATATAAATATCATGATAACTTAAGTGGTAGTTTTATTAGGCAAGAGTTTACCTATTTGGTGTTTATGCATACTTGAGTTTTATACTAGATTGATGGTTGTTTATCCATTGTTAATGACATGCTAGTATATCACCTTGCATTTTCTTCATGGATCATAGGGTAATGATGTTGGGCCCATTTAAGGTGGTATTTATTCCTTTTACCACCTTATGGATTTTTCATATGTATTTGCTAAAATGTATAATCATGGTACTTGGATTCAATAATTGTATAGGTAAATGGATTGTATGTACTTTGGTAATTGGGCATGCTTCAACATGTTGGCTAGAATTACTAGCAAGTTAGAATCTTTAATTGGATGATAACTAATGAGAGATAACTAATTACTATTTTTGTATACATATTATTACACTCATTTCCTTATTATATTCATCATAATTTCTCTTGATCCTACACAAGAATATAGAACTACTTGTAGTTGGTTTCCAATTTGTGTGTGGAGTATAAATAATCATTGGGTATTCCAACTTGTATATGGTATTATGAGATAATGTGCACTGTAATATGGGTACAAATTTCTAGTTTATGAATGGTGAAGGCAATCCTAAATCTCTTGTTCTATGAAGTAAGTGAAATGTTATTTGATACTTCCCTTTGATTATATGTTTATATATATGAAGAGACTAAAAATTTATATGTGAATATCATTTTCATATACTAGTTATGAATATTAAATTTTACTTGTGATGCATAGATTTCCTCACTGAGTAGGCATGGATATTGGTATGAATTGGTATGTGTATTAACCTTGTGTAAACCTTAATTCTTGTATGCTTCAACAAACTAGTTCATTTGGAATTATTGTATGTTTGAACAAGATATATTGGGCATAGGTGAAACATGTTACTCCTTTATTTTGTCATAACTTAGTAAGATAGTGTAGGAAGTGAGTTGATTCATTAAATAATTCTTTAATGAGATTAAGAGGTTAATGTTTTAAAATTTAATCATGCACAGTAAATTCTTGATTATAGGATCAGATAAAATGATAATATGAGTGTGTAAATTCATTGGGCTATTATGACTTCCCTACCTTAAACATCAGTTGAAAAGATAATTAATGTTAGGGAGTGTGTGTGTGTGTGTGTGTGTGTGTGTGTGTGTGTGTGTGTGTGTGTGTGTGTGTTTGTGTTTCTATGTACCTTGAAATGTATTAATTCCTCTTCCAATTATTGTTAATATTAGCTATTTGCCAATATGGAATCACTTACATTTATTTCATGAATGACTACCAACATTTCATTATTGGTTTGACGAAGAACTAACCCCATATGTATTCCTAATCCTTTATTTTTAGATCACATCAAGCTTGCTTGTATTTTGATTATAATATCTTTGTAATTGATATTTGGTTTTACACTTGGAGAGACTTAGCTTAGTCCATTGGTACTAAACTTATAGTGGGTTACTATATGAGTTTTAATGGCTAGATGTTATTCCTAAATTTCATTAGGGATAATGTTCTATTGGTTTCCATGTTCTTCTCTTGTTGTGAACATTAAAGAATGTGAAGGTTAATGTTAACCTTTCTGATTGTTGTGTATATGTGAGTATGTTATACTAGTATCAATTACTCTAGTGAGTGAGGCTTGGATCTGTTATGCATCTAATGTGTACTCTCATATGCAACTTCAAAAAAAAATTGTGTTATTTCATTTGGTATCAGAGTTGTGTTTCTGCTTTAGGGAACTCTAGGATTGGTAGAGTTGCTTCATGGTGACCAATGAGTTGTCCCAATCAGGTAGAATTGAGAAATAATTTTGAAGATACTTAACCTTCAGGATGAAGGTTAAGATGTGTTTTTTTTTTGTTTACTATTATAATATCCCATGAATCACTTGGAAGAAATGATTCCAAGGAATACGGTTGTTCTCTTATGTCATTTTTTATCACCCCCTTTCCTTGGGTAGGTTAACCCTTCATAAATCTAGTTTCATCAAGGTAAGTCTCACCTATCAACCATTGACTTATATGGGTGGGTCAATGAGAGTTAGGTGATATAGGCTTTGCTCTTAAAATTAATGAAATGAGGTCCAAGTATCTAGAGTCAACTTGTATGGGCGAGCCTTCATTAGATACTTGGAACATTATGACCTAGGGAAGACTGAGGGTTTAACATAAACTTGGAGTGCATGATAGGGTGCAAAAAGGACTGAATTTATTGAGTAAGTTAGTGAAGTTGATCTCTCCACTCATGAAAAGTATTGCCTTAACCCATTGAAAACCTATGAACTTACATGGGTATGCCAGCTAGATTCTATAATATGGATGGTTTTTAGTGGGGTGGACACATCTCCATGGGGTGAGTTACTTATGGATAAGCAAGGCTTCCCTACTTATTTTGTTGTTTATAACAAGTTGTTATGCTTAAGGTTTCATGCCATGAATTTGTGGTAATGGTTATGGTAAACAACCATAGATTTTTGCTTGGCCTAGGTGTCACTATAAGTGACTGGAGGAAACAATATCATAATTTTATTATGATGGCAATACTCAGGAGGTATTAGATCATCTAATGTATTGGAATTTTAAGCAAACTTGGAAGGTTTTGTTATCTATTTTGTTTCCTGGTTGGCTAAGTTACAGTGGTTATGTATCCTTAATAAGAAGAAAACTTATGTAGATCTAAAAACTTATGTATTTTTTCTAAGTTAAGCTTGGTTTTGTTAACCCCTTTTCGGATAATTTGATGAAGCAAATGGCTTCATAACTCAAAAAAAAAGTGGGGGTGAAGATAAATAGTATTGACATATCTATTACGATCTTGGATCAATTTTACATCTATGAAATATGTTTTATTCATGGATATGCTTAATTTCATGTGTGTGTTGATTGATCCTAGCTAGGTTATAAACCCATGAGGATGTTTATTCATACTTCAATTCATCTTGACACTTAGGAGGATGTCTATTAAGATAGTGGATATGTCATGCATCCATGAGGATGTTTATTACAAGATCTATTTGAACTTTTTAATTGTGGGGAATTATGTTTCCCATAGTAGTGTTATGGTACTCTCTTTGAGCCTTGGCTAAATACACCCTTTCCAAAATTGATGTTGCATTAAAACAAGCATCTCTATTTGAACCTTGATATGTTGGATTTAGTCAATTAGCTAAATTGTGATATAATCTTGTGTTATAATTTTAATATAATGCCCAGATGTCCATCGATTGCTTGCATGAGCAAGCCATCTAATGAGGTTGAGATATGATATCTTGGGAGTTCACAGGGTACAGCTCAAGCTTGGAGGGCCTAGTGGGTGAGTATTATTATATTTCATGAGAAAGTTAATATTTTTTGGGACTGATTATGTGATACCATTGATGGGTATGTGATGTCTTTTATAGGGCATCTACACATTGGGTAGACTGATGTAGATTTATGGACCCTTATGATTATCTAGTTTTTATGTTTGACTTTTATGATGTGTATAGATACCTTGGAATATTTAATCATTCCTAATTATGTATAATCTTACATTGATCCTTCAATCCTATACATTATTATGTTATATATATGTTTTATAAACCTTGTATGTGTGAAAGTGTTTAACCACGTGGAATGTGTGAACATTTTTGTGTTATTCATTGACTTTTTAGGTATCCTCATTATGTTATACCTATTATTATTTTATTGATAATTTATAATTATGGATTTAATATCTTGTGTTGTAACTCCCTTTTTTGGAAGCTAAATTCCTTATTTAAGTTACCAAGGTATAGTGTTGTGATATATTTTGTTATCCTTCATCGATGTTCTAAGTTTTAAATATCAATGCAAGTGTGATGTTGAGGGTAAAGAAACACTATTCTATAATGGTTAGACTAGGTACATGCTAGGGAGTGGAGTCTCTCATAGTATAAAAATCCACTCCACCCCTTTACATGAGGCAACCACTTGATTCATTTTTAGTGTACACTACATGAGCCACATATTAGACATGGGACCCTCCTACATAATAGTCACCTTATGGTTTAAGTGTTCCCCTAGCCATATCTCAAAGGTTACTTCTAAATAATCCATGTGGAATCTCTTTGTGTAAGTCTTGTGATTATTTCTAAATAATCCATGTGGAATCTCTTTGTGTAGCCTTGTGAATCCCTAATTAGTCCTACATTATGGATGTGGATGCAAATCAATAAGGGGACACTTGATAAAAGTCATGCATGTGTTGGCATGTACGTGTAGACATGTTGTGATTTAGGTATTGATTGCTATATATATACATACATACATACATATATATATATATATATATATATATATATATATATATATATATATTGGTATGAATATATTTCTATAGTGTATTATGTATAAATAGATAATATGTTGGTTTTGTGTTTGAAATGAAAACTATAAGTCTTGATTAGGTGGATTTTATTATTTTAGATACCCATGTATTTTTATTTCTTGTATTTTACTACCATGAGGTAAGTACAATATGATGGTAAAACTATGATTCCTATAACCATCATGTGAGCTCACAATATTGTTGGAGAGCATGCAGTAACCTTTGAGAAACATGTTAGGCCTGGGTTGGCTTCTCCTATTGTTTAGTGTGGATAGTGTGGGATGTTGCACTATCCCATGAATGGTATATGTTGGTTTGGAAGTAACTTTTTCCAATGAGTTACTATCATGTGATAAAATTCTATGATGAATGCTAGTTAAATTATGTATATGGCATAATGTGTGTTGGAAAAGACATTGTATTCAATCAGATCATATAGCTAAATCCTAATGGGATTGTATGATTTCAATTGTTGTCATAAAAGTTTTAGTTTTTTATGGTATGTTATCCTCTTAATAAGAGGGATGTCTATCTAGTGTTTGATCTAAATAGTAGAAAATTGTTAAAATTTGCCTATATTTCATGAGTTTTGAGTTGAAAGAGGTGTGCTTGAAAGGCAATGAAAGTTTTTTTTGGTCTTCATTGAGTGGGAAAGTTCATTCCCAAAGTTGGTATTATCATTTTGCTTATAAATTGACATTTTTCTTATGACTAGGGTTAAGAAATTACATGGTTATAATTATGAATTATGATAGAAATAACAAATGTATTATTACCTAGATGGAATCTTTGTTTAGAAAATGATTAAGTGATTATGGATAGTTGGGTTCTTCGTCATTGATGTAATCATCAGGATGAGTCCTCTCTAAGAGGGGGAGGATTTTATGATCCTACCTCTATGCACCATAACATGACTAATTATATGATTGATTTAACATGTGTATCGCTATTACTACACTTCCTTACTTCATTGGATTATATTGTTAGATCCTGATGTTATGATAATTGATTGTAGGTGATACAATTATCATGTTTGTGATTCTGCTCTTGAGTATGTACCTATCACATTATAATCCTACATTGGTTATATATGTGTTATTGATGTATTTGATACTTGATCACAATTCATTACTATTTTATTGCTTTAATGATTTTTGGATAAGATACTATTAATTAATCCACTTGGTGTTTGTAGGTATTATCTATGGGTTAGGATAGATGTTAGAATTATCTATTGGGGTAGTGGAGTGGTTTTGAGTAGTTGAATGAGTTATGATAGGTAACCTAGTATCCTTGATTGTGTAGTGCCCTTGGATTATGGTATTATCTATTTATAGTCATATGTCATTTTACCTTATTTTGATTGTATTTTGTATCATGTCATTTTATTGTCATCAAACCTTATGTGTGGTTGTTGTTATTTTACATTCAATTGGACTTCTCCTTTTCCCCCAATCTCACATGTACACCTTGCCACCCCATCTTCTTGAGCTCACCCTCACTATCCTAGACTCCCTAGGGACCTACCTAGACCTACTTCTCCCATGACACCACCTTCTATGTGATGTGTTACCCTAGTGGTGTGATAATCATTAATGACTAGGTTAATTGGTAATGTAACATCTAAACACTTACTAACCTTTAAAATAATATCACTTATTATTATTTTAATTATTATTATTTCTTTTACTCTTTTATGGATTGATTGGCATTTTTAAATGATATCTAATTTATTATTTAAACTATTAATCTTTATTTTTAATATTTACTGACTTAATGAGCCATAGTTTTAAAAATGCCACCATGGACCATACCCTTGGAGTTTTTGGTGGTAGGTCACATTAGAGGTGGTAGGTCAATAGATGGAGGTGGAGGGACTTTTCGCTCTCAGTATTTAATTTGTGGAAGCGTAGGGAGTTTGGTAATGTGATAGGAATTATTGTGAATGGAAAGGGGAAATGGAGTGAGGAGAAAGCCAAGGGAGTAGGTGAGGGAGAAGAATGAAGGTAGGATGAGAAATATGGGAGGAGAGAAAAGACAAAGGTATGGGAAAAATATATGCAATATAAGGGAAAGAAGAATTCAAGGCAAGGTAGGTAAAAGGTAAGACACATAGAGGGAGAAATGGAGGTAAGGAAAAAGGAAGAAAGGATACACATAATATAAAGGGAAGGAAAAAATATGAATAGAGTAGAGAGGACATGGAGGGAAAGAATAATTATTATGCAAGGAGGATAGAAATGCATAGGAAAGGAAAATAAATGGAAGGTGTGTAGGGGTAAGTGTAAGAGAGAAGATACACAAAGAGATACACAACAAGGGGGGACACATGCTAGGGTGGAGATGTAAGGAGAGTGGAAGAAACATACAAAATCATGGAGATGGAGATGATAGAGAATGATGTGGGGGAAATGATAATGCAAGAGTAAGGGGGAAGAGATAAGTAGTGAATGGAAAAGGAGGATAATGTGTTGAGGAATAGGTAGAAAAGGAGGAATGGGTACAAGAAATAATTATGCAAGGGAGTGATATAAACAAAAGAGGTATTATTGATTCATTTTGTAAATTTTTAGGCAATTTTTGAGTTTCATTACCCTATATAAAATGGGTAAGATGTTTTGATTCTTACTAGTTAGCTTATTAAATTTAAATGATTACTCTTAGGCTATTGACATGTTGGACATTATTTATTTGACATAAAACTTATTAAAAAGAGCCTAAGTATTTAGACTAGAATATAATAGTTTTATTTTATTTATTTATATATATCTAAATCTGTAAAAACATCATTGAATCATAGATCATGTAGTTCATTTAAAAGTTGCTTATGCCCCAGCTTTTCCCTTAATGAGTATACTATTATGGTTAGTGGGTGATTAAATAATGCAAATAGGTTTGCATATTTTATTTAGCCTTAAATTTATGTAATAGACCTTCATTAAACCTTGGATATACCACATAGTGATTATGGTGATGCAACTATTCATATAGTGTCTTCTATTTATATCTATTAAGGGTGTATTACAAGCATGTTTGTTGGCTATTTTTTATATATACATGGATGGGTTGATGTACCCTATCCCATTTTGTCTGCATATGTTATTGAGTTAGTTTATGAAATTGATTAAGTAAAAGTCAATTTGGATGTTTGTAATCAAGTTTAGGGGGTAGCGTATAGATATGGATTTCTTTAAATAATCCTCTATCAAAGTAAGTCAATTTAGGCCTTAATGTACAAAAGGGGTTGAAATGTTGGGATAAATATGGATTCATATTTGTATTTTTAATCCTTGAAATAGAATTAAAACTAAATCGGGTATCTTAATATTTAAAGGATTGAACTTTATTTTCTTAATAATTATCCTCAAATCGCCATATGGCTAGAGATCCCTCCCTTGGTGGGCTATATTGTTTTTTTGAATGACACATTTAGTTATTTAAATATGTGTGGGAATGTCTTAGAATTAATAGGAATAGTTACATATTTAATTTTTAAATAAATGTGGACCCTGTGTGTGTGTGTGTGTGTGTGTGTGTGTGTGTGTGTGTGTGTGTGTGTGTGTGTGTGTGTGTGTGTGTGTGATTATCTAATTTTTTTTGTATTTAAACTAATTAGTCATGTCCTCTAGAATAATCTTGAATTGCTAATTATATGATTATGTTTTGGGTATAAATTTCCCATGTGTATATTATTGGCATGATGCCAGTGTCAATTTTATGGTGGAAATTGGTATGCTTGGTGTATTGTTGGATTATAGAAAATGGGTGAGACCCTATTAATACTATTATCTTATAAAAAAAGGTCTTTAATTATAATTAAAACTTAGTTAATGGCTTGTAGTCCCTTTTTCTCATATTGACCCAATTTTTAATATTTAGGATCATATAAGGTTGTGAGACCTCATGATGATCCCTTAAATCCCCTATGTCAATCATTAGCCTTAAATCATATTGTTATTTTGAATGTTTGCTGGGATCTTTTGGTTGTCCCCATTTATGAAACTTATTAGCATTATTGGGATTCAAAATGAATGCATGGACCAATTGTTTTATATTGATTTCTTTTTGGGTTGGTTATGGATTATAGTCATGTTGGATCATGATTGATTATTGGATTCCTTCATTTGTGCCTTGGGATTTTATGAGGCTGAGTTGCCTAATTATCACATTTGGCTGATTGTATTGATGACCCTTGACCTAGTTAAGTATAACTATTTAGTTCTGTGTGGTGTTTTATATTCCACTTTATAAATGTGTGGAGTGTAACCTTGTTATTTTCCATGCCTTTTTATTGGTGTATGTTATTTTTTTTATTCCCTTTGGTTTGGAATCCAACTTACTCAGAACTGCCTCCTTGACCCTAGTTGCTACAACCACCATCTAGCTAATGGTTGGGGTGGTGAGGGCCACCGATGATCGGGCTCATAGGGTTGGTTGGGAGGGATTGTCCATTTTGGTTTTGTTGACCCATTTTTAGATGGCTTTTTGGAAAGGTATGATGCACTTTATAATGTTATTTACATGTTGATTATCTACATAATAGCTTATATGTATATTACTTTCATATAGCATGATTAGTGGTTGTAGTTATAATTAATTTATGGGATTTTAGATTAGTTACATTTGAATATTAGAATGATAACCTTTTTTATGGTCAGGAACCCTTTGAAATTAAGAATTTCAATCTCATGTTGTTGACTATGATGTAATATCTTGGAGCTTCCAT
Organism: Torreya grandis; assembly: GCA_037957365.1. NCBI lineage: Eukaryota > Viridiplantae > Streptophyta > Pinopsida > Cupressales > Taxaceae > Torreya > Torreya grandis. The sequence continues at coordinate 1,392,358 of JARHVA010002730.1, forward strand.
ATAATTCTAAATTCAATATTGGATACATTGGATTTTTTGGGGATTGCTAAATAATATATTCCTTACTAATGATATAGTGTTAAACCATACTATTTGTATTTTTAACTCTTTATTATGTTATTACATAACTAATCCTTCTTGTAGTTATAACTTGTAATTGGATCGATACACTAGTATAGTAGTATCTCATTGTACCATCTAATATAAATTTATTATGTTCACTTGATATAATTTTCATGATAACTTGAGTGGTAGTTTACTTAGGTAAGAGTTTACCTATCTAGTGTTTAGACATACTTTAGTTTTATACTATATTTATGGTTGTATATCCATTGTTAATGACATGCTAGTATATCACCTTGCATTTTCTTCATGGATCATAGGGTAATGACGTTGTGCCCATTTAAGTTGGTATTTTTATTTATACCTCCTTATGGAGTTTTCATATGTATTCTCTTAAATGTATAATAATTATAGGAGTCAAGAAATGTATAGGAAAATTGATTTTATGTAATTTGGTAATTGGGCATGCTTCAACATGTTGGATAGAATTACTAGCAAGTTGGTATATTTAATTGGATGATAACTAATGAGAGATAACTAATTTTTTTTAATGCATATGATTACACTCATTTCCTTATTATATTCATTGGAATTTATCTTGATCCTACACAAGAATATAGAACTAATTATAGTTGGTTTCCATTTTGTGTGTGGAGTATAAAGACTCCTTGAGTATTCTAACTTGTATATGGTATTATGAGAGAATGTGCATTGTAATATGGGAACAAATTTTTAAATTATGAATGGTGAAGGAAATCCTAAATATCTTATTCTATGAAGTAAATGAAACATTATTTGATACTTCCCTTTGATTATACGTTTATATAAATGAAGTGAATGAAAATGTATATGTGGATATCATTATCATATGCTAGTTATAAATATTAACTTTTAATTTTGATGCATATATTTCCTCACTGAGTAGGCATGGTTTTTGGTATGAATTGGTGTGTATATTAACCTTGTGTAAACCTTTATTCTTTTATGCTTTGGTAAATCAGTTCATTTGGAACTGTTACATGCTTGAATAATATATGTTGGGCATAGGTGAAGCATGTTACTCATTCTAGAATGTTTATATTACTTAGTCTTTCTTCCTCATCTTATTCTACAATTTGAACTCATGTTGGCTCTACTTCACACTCTTTTTTGAATAATCCTTCTAGATTTAGGTACGCATCACTATCACTAGATTCTATTAAGTCATTTTAAATTCTATTGGAAGGTTTAAGAAAAGATTATTATTGTTTATAAACCATGAAATTTTTAATTAATACATTCATATCATAGACTACTTCTTGGTGTGTTCATAAGTCTATCCAAGTTCCCAAGTCTTCTACCCATCCATAACATATACAAAATTTCAATTTTTGTAGCGCATATGTGCTACTAGATTTTCATCTTTAAAAACAAAATTTTGGATAAAATCCTATTGTACCTTTGCCCAATGTTCAATTTTACTTCTATCCTCTTGATGCATATACCATTCAATTAGAAGTGGTGCTAGATTATGACTATAAATATGCACCCAATATCTTGGCTCAACCCCTGCATAGACCATATGTCTATGTGTTTATGAAAATTCACTTCTAGACATTGGCCTTCTTGAAATAATAACCAATTTAATTTAATAATGTGTGGTAGCTAAAATCATGCTCTTATAAACTTTCACACTTCCTCTCAATGTAGCTCTAGTTTTCTATGAACTACCTACCATGTCATAATAGTTCCCATTAATGCATAATCAAGTGCATTTACTCTTTGATTTATATATGGTACATGGTGATCCATCCTAGGGATAAACAATAATTAATATTCTTTTTGTAAAATATTAAAGAAATTGATGTTCTGTTATGAATACTATTCATATAGGTTGCACCTCATGATCTCCTCCATCCCAATTTAACATATGTGTGTCTAAGTCACCATTTATTTAAGATGTTGCTTCTCATGATAGGACACCTTATTTAGTAGTTTTTATATAATCCATTTTTATTTCACATACATTATATAAAAACTCTACCTTTGACTTAGTTAGAAAACACCCAAATAGAGAGGTGCATCCTTCCATTTGAAACTAAAGAGTTTGGGACTTTATTAGAACTATATTGTAGACTAGTACTCTATTATTTGTGATTTTATGTATTTATCAAGTTGTGGTTTAAATAACTAATATTATATAGCTTTTAGAGAATTTTTATTTCTATTTATCCTGACTTTGAACCAAATATTTTAATCATATGCATAAGGTGAATCTAGTTATTTTGGAATAATATAGGTCTTTTGGTCTAATTTATTCAATAAGACAACAACTATCTTATCCCCCGGTGTGCCTCTAATTGATTATGCATCATGTTGATAGTCATTTGGCCATCATAAGGACATTTATTAATAATAAAGGTAGGATAATGGGTCTTAAATATTTTTCATCTCAATTACCTCAAAGTCTCCTCACAGACTCATCTCAACAACTATAATCTTCACATCTTCTGAGTGATTGGATCTACTCATCCATAGTTTACAAGACTAAGAGTAACAAGGTTGTATATTAGGGTTGGTAAACCAAAATACTCCTAAGTAGATCATAGAATCATATTTATAATACTTTTAAAATTAAATATTATGTTAGGGATATGATATCTTGAAAGTTAAATATCCATATTTGAGTCAACATTTTAGGGCTTCTTAGTTTTAACATACCAGACAACCTTATAAATATGATGATATCCTTATTGTGTACACTCCAGAAGATTATTAAAGAGGTTGATAATGTTATGTGATATGTCATCATTATTTAGAGTATTGAGTAGCTAAAATAAATATATTAAATCAATTATATATCCTTACTACCGTATTACACACACAATCTACCCATACATTTGTGCATCAATGGATATAGTATCTCCTTCCAAAGCTTTGTGTTTTTGTCTATTTTGTAGGACTTATGTTGATTAATATATTAAAATCTTATCTCTTGTAGGATCAAGATACTTATTTATTTGAACCTTTCTAATGACTTTATTTTCTAGCATTTACAATGATAATAGTCCCTACTCTATGCAGTAATATCTAGTGACTGCTTGCATAAATGCATTTTCCATAGGTTACACATTTATCATCTTCACATTATGCACAATATTTCCATTTATTTATTTTTCCAATACCATACAGTATTTAGTTTGAGTTTACCCTTTATTTCTATAGGAAACACAATATATCTATCTCAATGGATTAGTGTGATAATTTTAGGTGTAGTGATTGTATTCATCACAAAAATAACATTACATGTGTAGATGATCTTACTATTTATCATTATTATGGCCTACATGATATACACCCTAGTATCCTCCTTTGTATTCTCCTTTATACCACCTCTATTTTTTTGGAAGCCCCATCCTTGTGAATTTTGTATATCAAATCCTTCTTACTATGTTTATTGTGCATTATACACACCATATTATTATTGAGTTAAGGTTATATCCCAATTAGATTTTTGGTGTTGATGACTCACATTGTTATAGGAAGATTGATACTAGTATTACATAGATGAGAATGTCCAACTAGACAAACCCTAGGGATGATATTGGGGCAAAAAAGTCATCCACTAAGGACTACCTTGTTTCACACTAGTCATGTCCATGTCTAAGCCCAGAATACCTTACTTCTTAGTTAGTAACTACTACATTAAAACTATGAAGACATTCTTGGTAATATCTTCTTTTAATTCCTATAGATATATAAATCTCTTCTCATCATGATTGGTTTTAAAAAATTATAGTATAAAATTTGGAAATTTAAAATATACTATTATAAGATATAACACTTTAAAGTAACATGTTTGACTACTCTACATGTTTCACAAAATTCTATTTTGAGTTTTACACATTCACACCTATGGTTCCCTTCTTGACCACACTCCATAACCATAATCCCAATTTATTTTTATCACTTTCTTGCATATCATCCATTATTTTGAGGAATGCATCTATTTTAAAATCAACTTTGGAACCAAATACTAGAGCATCTCCATAGTCTTAAAATTTATAGACTCATAGAGAAGTTTCACAAGCATCAACCTTAGTGGTGAGTTGGGATTACACAATGGAAAATCTAATTATAGTTCATAACCCTTATAAAAAACAATCAACCTTGTCCTTGTCCTCCATTATAAAATCAATCTTATTCATTTTGTCTGAGAATTTGTGATCATATTCCATATAGATTCCCCACTTCACTACCAAATTTCATTTAGATCTTAATTTGTTTAACTCATGCACTTTTTTATTTTAAATTCTACAATTAGCTTGGCTTTAACTTGTTGAAGAGTTAGGTTATTAACATCCATTTTAAAAATTAGATCTAAGGGTTAACTGACTAAGGATCTTATGAGTTCACTCTTCTTTACTTCCTCATATATTACCCGCTTAACATACCATTTCATATTGCAGGGTAATAAAAATTCTTCCTATTATGTAGACCCATCATATTATTCCAAATAAATCAAAATTATTGCATTTAATTTTTATATTTCATGTACTTTAAATTCTTACAATCATCTTCTACACACTATTAACTACTACTTCATACTTTTGCATACAAGTTTTTATAGGTGTCTTAAAATTGGGATTGAAAATGAATCCAAATTATTATAACCTGTTCTTATATATTAATTTCTTGGTCCCTACACTAAGTTTACAAAATTTATCCATAAACTATTAAAACCAACCTCTACCCTTCTCTTCTTTTTCACTTTATGTTCTTTTAACTAATTATAAATTAGACTTGGGGGATGCGTACTCTTGAAATGAATGGTCTTTATCTTCAAATTATTTTATCTATGATACCTCTATGCATTTTCATAGATTATTCACAATAATATTCATTCCTTAGTTTAAATAATATATTTCCTTTTAATTATGATCTACTCATATCCTCTAACTATTCTACTTCGATCCTACTTTCCTCTTCCATCTCACTTAGCTCCATATCTGCACTATCCCTACTTATTATTGGTTTTTGGCCCTTCTCTACCCTAATCTATAAGATATCCACATTATTTACTTATAGTTCCTTGAAAAATATCTCTCAAAGTTATTCTTCCTTTAGAATCATCTACTCTTTTCCTACTCCTATTTTCAATTAAATTTGGATTACTCACTTTATTCCATCTTCTTTATTGTCATAGTTATATTTCCAATCTAAAAATTTTATTCTCACTCTGGCTCTTTTCATCCTCCATAGTTTAGGTTCAGTGTCAAGTTCCTCTACTCATCTCTACATCATTAATTTATACAATGTACACATTCCCATAACACCCAATGTGACTACTCCATGTTATTAGGAATAGGCATCATGGCCTTTTCCATAACCAACATCTTGATCAATGTAGATAGTCACTAAATAAACTTCCTGTAGATGCTTCTAAGAAATAGTTCTTGCATAGATTTAAAATATAAATAGCCTTGCACAATAAATTCTATAATGTATCCATCTATGGTAGTCTTGCCCCAATAATCACCTATACAGGTCTATTTAGTATCAAAATTACATAGGATATCTAATGTTTCTTCTAACCAAGTTATGAATTTTGTCCTTATTTATTGAAAATGGTAACATTACAATCTAAATAACCATATATTGAATAGTTCACATAATTCACACCAAAATATTTTATAAATTTATCCATAGATATGCTCTTGAATCACTTCTTTCATATTCTTCCCAATTTTTCTTACTTCTAAAAATTTCTAAATTATCTAATCTAACCATATTTGTATATATCTTAGTCCTAGTAACAATATCAACATGTTTCAACCAAAATTTCCATGCTCACTCCACCATTATTATTGAAGGTTCTTAGAAAACACTCCAAAACATGCTAATATAGGGATAATTAAAGCCTACAATGACAAAGGAAAATAACTAACATTAATTTAGACTAAGTCTAGTCATTAATGGGTAAAGTTGAGCTCATTATGTAGAGAATAATAGACTTATTATAAATATAACAATCAATATAAGCTATAATATTAACAAATTAAAGCAAATAGAGTACTCAATATGAATATAAAAATGACAAAATATACATAGGAAAACCATTTAAAAATGATTATATTAATCTCTATCACATTAGAACCATATTTAAATAGAATTAAGCACTATATAGATATTTTGAAAAAGTGTTGTCTCTTCATATTACATAATTTAGCCATGCCCAAAAGGAAAGACTGTTCATATTTAATAGTCTATTTCTATGATTACAAAGGTTGAATACATACAAAAAGATTATGCAAAAGATAAAAATAGTGAGTTTTGCACACATGTCCATTAAATATACTAAATGATTTTGGTAGGCACTATTCTTCATCCAACATTGGTGTCATATAAAAAGGGGATCAAATCTAAATACATTACAATGATATATTTTGAGAATGGGTGGGTCCACTTTAGCTTGCCACATACCATTGTGTCAAATAGAGATAACATATTTAATAACACTTTATGCTCTACGTTATGGTATTTAATCAACACTAAGATAGCCAAGTCCACCTCTTTCTAGCGATAGACAAGTGGGAAAAAAAAGTGATTAATTATATCATGGTTCAACTAATTTATATGTATAATTCAAAACATCTACATAGGATAATTTTTTATTGTATATCGAACATGACTATAATTGATCCCTCTATGGATCCACAAGAAATAGTCCATTTTTTATTTGTCTTGGGTTTCAATTGTTATCTCCTAGTGATGTGTCATTACTTATTATATTGGAGGAAAGATATCATCATTATTATTATTTTTTGACAAGGCCACTAGATTTATTCAATGAATATAATAAATCTAAAAGTAGGTTGATGAAATATTGCATAAAAGTATCCAGTAGTTCAAGTAATTCCATGACCAACATCGAGTCCCTCACCAATTATAATTGGCAATAAGGTATGGGTACATTTATAGAAAGAAATATTAAAATTCATAGAAAAAAATTCAATCCTTTCTAATATGATCACTATAAAATCATTAAGTATGTAGGCATTAATGCCTTTGAGCTACATTTTTTGACAAATCTTGGCTTACATATAATGTTCAATTTTAACTATTCTGGCCATATTTTCCACCGCTCCTTGAAATTTAAAATATTTTATAACATTTTTAGGTTACAAAGTTAAATCCTAAATGTTAATCATCATTCAATATTAACTAAGTCCTAGATACAATGGTAAAATATACCAAAAATCAATAAATTATCATATATCAAACGAACAAGGAAAGATAATTTTTCACTGAGGGAAGTTTATCACTAGGACTTAGTTTCATGAAAAAAATACATGTTTATTTAAAAACATATATATGGGTCATATTGATTATTAATGGGGGATGAATGATCCCAATAATGACTTAAGATAACCAGATACCAATAGTGATTTTTTAAAAAAAATCTATTATGTTTTTAAAAAAAATGGCACAACATAAATAGTATATCTAAAGGCCTTTGGATATTTTTAAAAATAAAATAGCATCATGACCAATATTTATCTAGGTGAAAATATTCTTAGTAATTTTAACTTTTTGTAGATGATAAAATTTGGTCTTCAGTACTTGATAATGACAAGCTTGACTTAGATTTACCATGCATCACTTAACTACTAAAAAAAATGTCCTAATCCATAATTATATTACACTTTCATGTTATATTATGATTCAAACCTTCCATTATGTTATTACACACCTAAAATAACCCCATTGTATATTTAAAACTTTATAAATGCCTTACAAAGACATCTTAAGACTCTCAATTCAGTCTACTTGTACATAAGTAGGTTCCATTAGATTAGATTGATATCACTAGTTGATACTAATCTAATCATGAAAATGCATATTTAATAAAATCAAACCCATCCTTAGGTTAGGCCAATCATCCTAGTGTGTTTGTGGTATGATAAATTATTCAAAGGGATCCATATATAAACAAATGAAGGTCTCATTCAAAATGGAATTGTAACTAATATAATATACATCTATACACAATTACATATTGAGTAAATTTTGTATATTCTTCTTAAATTGAAAACCTATGACTAAGAGAAATCACAATCCAACTATAAATCACTTTGAACCCAAGTCAAATCAAGAATTATCAAGTATAAAATTGACATCAATATCTACATATATAATGATGGACCATAATTGCACAATCACACTAGGTGGGATAACCTCGTGTGGCTTGAATTACCTCCTTCGAGTATTGGGTATGTATATAGTGTTTAATAATTATATGGGGGTGATTGGGGTCAATTCATACCATTACACTTTCCTCCTTTTTCTACATTTCTATCCCTCACAAGAAAACCTAAGGTTTTAAGGTAAAGGAGATATATTTATGGAATTATGTTTATAATCAATGTTTGATATCACAAACATAGAGCAAGAATAGATAATTTTGGGTGACTGTATAATCATTTTTCACTAATTTTTCATAGGTTATTACTAACCATTAGGTCAATATTGACTAGTGATATTGACTCAGATTAGTGCTAACAACCTAACATAGATAAAAAACTAGTTTCAAAACATAACAAACCATAATCATACCTTATCATAATTTTCATTTCTATAATACACTCACAATCATGAAAAAAAGCTTTTTATATTTAGCATATGCCACTTGCCAAATCATAAGATTCAATTTTAGTCTTTTACATTTAGATGTATGCTTGAATGATGCATATTAATATCTTAATTGTATTTCAAAGTTATATTTTAGTTAAATTAATCTCAAACATTAATCTAAATAATGGTAAACCCATACACATATTAAACAGTGAAAAACCTTAAGTTTCCTTGTAGGGTTTCATATTTTTAGGTTTTCATATTTTAGCCTTATGTTTTTTTTTTTAAATATAATTTTTGATTAATCCATATTAATGCACATTAATCATGACTATGTTGAATGAACATTATAGGTTAACACAAACAATTAACTTTCTCTTTTCATTTTTTTTCTACATTGATAGTTTATCTTATTTGGATCAGTTATGCAAACAAATGGGTAAAAAATATCAAATCTAAATTGATTATTAAGGATTCAATTTATAATGAATAATTTCAATCATTCCTCCCATCCTATTTTTATAACATCCAAACTAAGATTCCTATTCTTACTACTAGACACCAAAGGGAATGCATGAATCCATTTTACCTCCTCCCTTAAGACCTCAAGGTTTCACTATATACCATAATGATTTCATTATTCATCCATAACTTATTTTGGATTATATCATCCATGTTCTAAACATTAGACAAGGTAGGGTTCCCCATCATGTGTGAAAAAAATAAGTTACCCAACATGCTCCTCCTCAACTCCCTCCACCTCCTACATGGAAAACCAACAAACCTAAAGGTTATGACATTATTGATAAAATAAATAATACTCATGATAATATTTATATGTTGGATTTACTCAAAATATCAATAACATACAAATATATATTATACAAGGCATTTCAAAAAAACAACTCTACCTAGTGATACACATCCTACATCATTTTCTTCCATTATGAATACATTCAAGGATAAAAACAAAGTCATCACTTTTGACAAAAAATAATGACTTGTAAATCATGAAATGGATCAAAATATACCATTATTCATAAAATTTAATGTATAAAATAACCTGGTAAAACATTTATTAGTAGATAATTTGTTTGGATTGAACATTTAAAATACTACCTTCTTATAACTATTGAGTATCAACATGTCTACTATTTAATAATTAGATCAAAGCATAAAAGTATTTGATAAATATCCATGTAAAATGTTTGGAACCTTCTAATTGGATGTGATACTAGGCACCAAGATAATACCAAATACTTTCCATGTTATGCATAATCAATTACATTAAAAATCAATTTTAGGATGACCGTCAATACATGCGATGATATCAAAACCATCAAAATTACATAGATATATAAAATATATGCATGAATTTTATTCTTATTTAGATATATTAGATGATAAAACTTTTAAATATTTCAAAATAACTCAATATACTAATGAAGACCAATCATAATCATGATTAGAAGATCATATGCATAATCAATTACATTAAAAATTAATTTTGGGATGACCATGGATACATGTTATGATATTAATACCATCAACATTACATAAATGTATCAAATATATTCATTATGTTTATTATTATTTATATCTATTAGATGATGACCCTTTCAAATATTTCAAAATAATTTAATATACTAATGAGGACTAATCATAATCATGTTTGGAAAATCATATTATTGTTGCTCCATGACAACCTATTACAATAGCTCAAATGCACACATATGAGGTGGGTGAATCACATACATAAAATGGAAAATAAAAAATTATAACACACCAATAATTAGTACAACATGAACCAAAAGTTAATCCAAAGCAACCATAACCTATTCTTGATCTTCCTATAATAGTGAACTTAGAATATCAAGATGGAATATTTATAGACTATTATGATAGCGATGATGAGTATATCAACATAGAAGATATGAAATATTATTAAATGTGAAATTTAAACCTCAATACTTTATAATAATAATTATCTCATATTTTACTCACACAATCTAGAGTTGGAACATATCGATATGATTCATATATAAAAAATGATGATAAATCAGAAAAACATATTGAGACATAACCTTATGGGGGTAAAAGTAAAAGCAACCATGACATATCATGATTAGCCCCTAAATTTTAAAATTATTTTCAATAATATCACACACTAAGTATAGGTAACATCAGATATAAATAAGTCTTAGACAAATAATCAATCATATAATTTAATAAATAATGTGGAGATGGTATATTATAAGACTCCAACACCATTGTAAGTAATAAATATTCAAGATGCACCAAACAAAGTATTGCATTTATTACTTGATCAAAAAATTATCATAGTTATTAATTGATCAACATATTATCACATTACCATCTAGTCACATCAAGATATGGGTTGTCTTTCACATAAAGAAGGCAAGACATGTTATGGCTATTATATATTTATGGAACATGACACAAATCATTATGTAACATTATAAAATCATATTCACAAATAAAATTATGAATGAATTATTAAAATGTTAAAACACCAATAGGAATAACTTACATCAATCCCTATAAGGGCGTCATCTAAAATGACAAAGACTAAAAAACATTCTCGACAAGAATCATTGACCATTACCATTTACATGGAAGGTGCCTATTAGAAAAATATTTTGATTGATGACTAAAAAAAACATCATGACATATGAAGTTTATCTTAAAATAATTGGGATATGACATTACATAATTATAAAATAGCACACAATGGCCAATACTCCTTGAATATGTCATTTTACTAATAGATTGTGGGCCAAAATTAGTCAACACATGCATGTGGGTCATGCATCCTAAATATATAGTCCCTTTCACATTATGAAAATGATAGTTGAAACATATATTGGTTATAGTATCTTAAACCAATAAACATATCATTTTAAACATGAAGAATTATCATGATTCAACATTATAATTATGCTTACTAACCAAGCTCACAATCTTTAGAGATGATAGAAAGTATAACATTTAAAAAATTAGAAATAGAATAAGAAGTAATGAAATTACATAATCTCAAGGAAAATCCAATATATTTCAACTTTAATCCCAATTAAATATGACCTACTTTCATATTCATGAGTCCAAATTTAAAATATTCCAAAAATATAAAAAAAATCAAAAAAGACAAAAAAATCAAAAAATTTAGAATCAAGACCTAAGCATGACATGATTGATATATTAGACTACATATATATGTTATTTACAAAAAAAAATTGTGGATATCATATTTTTTACATACTCATATGCATTTAATAGTATCTAAGTATTATGAGAGACATACAAGTTACACATGGACATACATACATTAGTCTTCCCTCTACCCAATGGCCACATCGATACTAGGGGCATATTATTCCATAGGTTTTACTATCATATGTTATATTTTTATATGAAATTTATCCCATGTTGATCTACCTATAATATTAAACAAGCCCTAATAGTTACTCACTTCTTACACAATGATGCATTATATGTCATTATACTTCGATGTGGCATTGATACATATGGATGGTCTATACTAGTTAGTTATTATTTACTCCATTGATTTTATCACTATTTTACATTATAGTTTAATGTGTATTTAAATATTATGTGTGACCCATGGGCCTTGCTTAATGTGTCATCCTTGATGTCCCTTGTATGTGACATTTTTTATGTCCCCTTATGAGTGACCCTTGGCCTTGTTTGTTGTGACATATTCATGTCACTTGTATGTGGCCCTTGGCCTTATCTGTGAAAATAAAACTTGTGCTTGTTGATATTGATAAAATTGAATTATGTCATGATCTATATCATTCATTTTTACTACATAGTCTTATTTAGTTACACTTTTTCTATATGCTTCATTGATACATCTATATATACATGACACTTAGATGCCTTGCATTAAATATTTTATATAAATGATCTGATCAAAATATATACTATTATTATTATATATTCTCCACATGTTCACATGATATTAAATGATGTTACCTTTATACATGATATGATATAGTTAACTCTTCTGTTGATATGAGTGACTTCCAAGATACATCCCTCATCTCAAAATGGGGGCATTACAATGTGTTTGTCATAGAGACATAAGCCTCCATGAGAATAAAATTATATCAAATTATATATTTTATAGATTTTAAATCATTCAAATATATGACATATATTGGCACATTATTACAGATTACAGGGTCATATACCATGCATATGCACTCACTTAAAAAACAATTAAGCACATATTAATACATAGTTAGGTACATATACATGGGAGTATGTACAAAATTTCACAAGAATGGGATTATATATCTCCATATACACATATATTTGAGATAGAAGTTCTCAAATTTAGCATGTTTATACATAAAATCCTATATTGGTTGGTTACGATTTAGGGAGCATGATACTAAGTCATCCACATAAACCATATCATAGTCTAGAGTTGAATGTAAAATAGTTGTAATTCCACTTTAAAATTATCAAATATGTGGTAATGATGGGGGAATAAACATTATCCATTCTCTTTCAATCATGCTTTATACCATACATTGAGCAAAACTATAGAATCAACTCTAGATTTATGATGGGGACATGAACATTGTTTGTTCCCTTTAAATCATGCATTTTATTTTTTAATTGATAAAGCTTTATTGAAAAATTACAATTAAATCTATAATCCATGAGGGTTGGTACATGTTGTCTTCCCAACCCAAGACTTACATAGTAACACAAATTTATGGCACAAACACACCAAATCTCCATGTGCTTCAACAAGGAAACAAAATTTCTCTAATGCTTCAATAAGGAATCATAATCTCCAAAAAATTGTATGGTAAACATTTATCTCATCAGCATAAAAGTGTAATATAACCCTTTTTCTTTAATATTTTCAAATATTCAGTTTAAGATTAAAATAGTCAAGCTATGGACATTGACTACACATGATTGTAAGTTTTACTATTGAATGATCCTCATAATTGGAGCTTCACACCAAAGATAAAGTGTGTTGTACACATTCATATAAATTTTATCCTTTTACTATATTAATTACATTACTATAATAAAGGGGGATTTTTTATATAGTTAAATCTAGTCTTCAATACTTGAAAATGACAAGCTTGATACACATTTACCACACATGACTTGATCACTTAAACAAGGTCCTAATACACCATTATCTCACACTTGAATATTATCTTATGAGAAAACTCTTACATTTAGATATTACACACCTAAAATAACTTCATTATCTATTTTAAACCTACTAAATAGCCCACATAAACATCTTTAGACTCTTAATTCAGTTTACCTTTACACAAGTTGGTTTTGCTAGATTAGGTTAGTATTGTCAATCAATACTAACCTAATTTGATTATTAACAACCTACTCTTATTAACATGTATTTTATAATATCAAACCCATCTTTAGGTTAAACCCATTAACATAGTGTGTTGATGGTATGATACATTATTCAATTAGATTTGTATATAAGCAAATCAAGGTTTTATTTAAAAGGTACTTGACACTAATTTGATATACATTTATGCATTATTTCACATTGATAAAATTTTCCCTATTATTACCAAATTAAAAATTTATCACTAGAATAAGTCACAAGATAAGTTTGAATCACTAAATATAATTCAAATTAAGCATTTTCAAGTATCAAATACACATCATTAGCTACATATATAGCTAAGGATAATAATTGCATAATGACACAAGGTGGGAAAACTATGGGTGACCTGGATTCCCTCCTTTAAGTATTGGATACATAGTTATAATTAAATCATTATATGAATATAATTAGGATTATCTCAACCCATTACACTTTCCTCCATTTTTTAGGTTTATATCCCTCACAAGCACACTTAGGGTTCCAAGACAAAGGATACTAATCTATAGAGATACATATATCATCAAGGTTTGGGATTGTAAACATATATAAAGTATAGACACTTTTGGGTGAGCATACAATCATGTGCCCTACTTCCACACATTTTCTAGTTAAATACCAACTATAAATCCAATATAAATTGATGATATTAATCTATAAAATTTTCATTGAAACTAACCTAATGCAAACATCAAATCAATTTCAAAACTGAATGAACCACATGCCTACTTTATCTTAATTTTAACTTCCATAATATAGTCACATTGATATAGTCAAATAGAAAATTTTAGTATCTTGATCTACTTATTAATTTATATATTTATAATATGCCACTTATCAAATTAGAAGAATCAATATCAGTTTTTTACATTTATATGTATGCTTGACTGTCATAGCTTAATATCTTAAAATCATTTTAAAGTCATATCTTATCTATATTAATCTCACCCATTATCCAAATAAGGTTAATTTTTTTTCTAAAAGGGTAATATAATATAAAATTAGATAATATCCAAAAAAATGAATCTAATAAGATGGCCTAGCCTAGTTGGTTATTATCAATAATTCTCTTATTATATCTCTTGTTTTTAGGAGATGTAATCTTCACATGCTTATGTGTAGTCAAATGATATTATTAGTTTTGTTAAGATTTAAATAAAAATTCTATTCATGATCCTATGCATGTTAATTGTATTTTATTATATTTATTTAACTGTAAAATTATTTATTTAATTATAAAATTATTTATTTTAGCTATAAGATAGGTGTTTACCCAAATATAATCAAGAGTGAATAAATTATATCTATTCCACATAAATTTATTTATTTTTTAGAAACTCTCTTATTATCTTGCAATAAATATTTTTTATTGCTCTTACAAATTTTTGTCAATTTCGTATAGAATATTTTGAATTTATTATGGTGTGTTATCCCCCAAATTGAATCCTTAATTTGGATCCTATTGCAGGACACATCAAAGCAGAAAAAATAATATAATTTATCCAAAAAGGCTTCTATTTTCTAAACCTTCATCATAATGTTCATGGGTATACTATACCATGCATGAATTATGAAATATAAAAACTAACCAACAAAAAATAGGGATTGTACACACCTCTACCAATTCCCACTCAAACTTGGGAGTTAGTCTCATAGATTTCATGTAAAGGTTTCCTATGAATAAGCATGGTCATGATGAAAAATTTTTAGTCATTGATGGGTTTTCCAAGATGGAACTATTGGCACCATATAAAAAGGGGTAAAAATATGAATACACTATTATAGACACTTAAAACTAGTCACAACTGGCTTCTGACTAGATTTTAGACTGATTCCTATCAACCATTACAAATTAAGCCCAGGAATCACTGAACATCTCAAATTTGGTTGTGCATCATTAATCAATGGTCATAATCATGTTGAGGCATCCCTATTTGGGGTATTCTATCATATAAAATAATATCCTCTCATATATTCATCCGTAAATATCTTGTGACATAACAACTATCAATGTAGCCTATGGACCTATTAAATGGGGTACTTGATTAAACTTAAAAGAGCTAAAATTTTAATTAAAATCAATTAAAAAATCAAACAAGATTAAATAATTATTTTAATTATCCATTTTCAATTAATGAATATCTAAAAATGAAAATTCTAAAAATCAAAATATCAAGCCTTTTCATCATTGCCTTTATGATTTGTCAAGATCTTTTAAAATATCTCAAAATATCTAATTTGAGAGCCATGTCTAGTAATTTAAATCATAATTACATGACAACTATTAACTCAACTGGAGTTAGTTTCAAATCACCTAGGGTTAGTTTGAACCCATTCCATGTTTAAACTCAATCTTAACTCACCTTGAGTAAGATTTAATTCTTGAGGATATAAATACAAGGCCATACCCCTTCATTTCTAAGCTTGGACATTTTAGAGTCATTATGTAAAATTTCCTCCATAAGCCTCATACAAGTAATGTTACCATGCCCAAATATTAATCCAAGCAATCACACACCAAGGTTTCAAGGAAAGGTAAAGCCAAGAAAGCTCCATTGATGAATATTTCTTGATGTACAAGCTGAACAAACCATTCAACAAGCCATTTAGAGTCTAAAGGAAGGTAAAACATGGTGTTATTTTATATTTTAATTATGTTTTCATATCCTTTCTTGTTACCTAAGCTCTCCCTAGTGTCTAGGCTAGAGGTGTTAATATTTTAGTGTGTTTATTTGAGTTTTATTTCTTGGACTAACATAAGACTAACATCCCCTTTATATATTCCTTATCCACATCTTGGAATGCTTGGTGGGACCCACACCCCATGAAGTTGCTCCCAAAACCTTTTAGTGTATTTTCCTAATAGTTTTCATGTAAAATTTAAAGCTTGCTGATCAAAATAGGTGAAAATTAGAGGCTCAAGGACATTTTTCTAGAAGTTGTATAGTTGCTCTATAAAGTCACAAATTTTCTCTTTAGAATCATGATATTGTGCAATATCACTACTTTCACAATCATGATTTTATCATAATTTCTACATTTTTACATCTAACCATCAAGGTTTTTACTAACTATTTATGCATGTAGGGAAAATCATGATATTAAAATATAACAACTTTATAGTCACTGTATTGTGTTAAAAATCATGATATTGCAATATCATGATTTTTCAAGTCATGATATTATCTTAATTTCTATAGTTTTGTCAAAATTTTAGAGATATTGCTTAAATTTCTAATACTCTAATTACTAACCATTTCATGTTATATGGTTAAGTTATGATATCACAACTCCATTAATAGTGATATTGCCTTTATTTTTGCATTATTATCTTAATAGTAGAGGTTTTACATTAGCTCTATGTTTTATGGGCAAGTTGCACTATTTTGCTAATAGTCACAATTTTATAGATAGAGTCACAATATTGCTCTATGGTTTTGTTATTTTGGATTGTGTAAAATATTATAAACCAAAGAGCTAGATTTGGGAAGTCATTTGTTCATCCATGATTTGATTCTAAACACAAAGACCCCCCTAATGTGTTTTAAAAGACCCAAAGGCCAAGAGAAAGATATTTGAAACATTCTAAGTTGTAAATTTCACACTTCAAATTAGTGTTTTAAAAATATTTTTGTTTAAGTCATTTTTATTTTTCAAAGTTTTCAACAAAAAAATACCAAGTGGCTCAAATTTCATAACATATTTTGTTTTAGTGATATAAAATGAACTCTCACATTATTTAAATACTCATAAGAGTTTTTAATTTTATGCTTGTTTGTTAAAGTATTTTGTTTAAACAAGATGAGTGATACATGTATGCTCTCCCCCCATCCCATTTAGGGAACTTGGGTGATAAAAAAAAGATCATTATTTGTATTTCTTTTCTTTAGTAAAAAAGAATGGAAGGAAATTTGCTAAGGCCCTCCCCAGATCCACATTATTTAGGTGAACCAAAAATGACCTAAAGTCCTTCCACTTGTCTTTATTTTCATGCATTTTATCTTGTGAGTGGGAGTCATCCCCTCCTCACAAGTTCTTTAGGGAATTATTGACCTGGGAATTCATCTACTAGCATTGTTTCAACCCCACTCCATAGTGGGGTATATAAATTAAGGGTGACATAATGTGATGCTTTTTTTGAGTGGTTAAAACAAGCTCCATTAGTGGTACTCAATCTCAAAACTTAGAGGCAACTCAAACATGAAACTACACTAAGAAATTAATGGATGTAGTGGTTATGAAAAGGACAAGACCTTTTCATAACAAGTCAATTGACACAGATCCAAATGATGTGATTACATATCTAGTGTTAGCCACACTTGGGATCATCTAGAAATGAATGTAAATTGATAGCTTAGATAACCTCACTTATTGTAGACATACTATTGATTTAGGGCAAGTATCTTAAAGTTTTATGCCTCCATACAAAATTTTAAGTGAAGAGGGGGCCTAAACCCCTAATTTTCATGTAATTTTACTTTTTGGATTAAAATTTAGAATCCTCTCAAGAGTGACTATATAGAAATAATTTGATAGTACTATGTAATCTTGTCAATTTTAGGATTTAGGATGTTACACTTAGGTGTTTATGTCATTTTTATCCTTTTTACTTTCTTGGTCTTGATTCTAAACTATTTGTTTATCATATCACATCCAAAATGAGTCTTGTATACACATCACTCTTTTTTTTGAAGAGTCATTATGCCTTCTATTTGACATCACAGCTTTGCCTTAGTCTTTCATCAAAATTCTGTGTGTCACTTGGTTGAAATTGGCATCATTATGTTTATCAATTAATTATAAAGTTCTTGTTCATTTGAGTATTGAAACAAATATTTTCCATATATTTAGTGCATGATAGCATTGTTATGATTCTCAAATCATTTCAAAGATTTGTTGCCTTGTGTCCAAATTCTAGTTTTGAAACCAAAACCATGTGTGACTTTTGGATCTGTACCTAGTACCATCATGTTGTTCATTCTTGTTTAGATTATTATCTATTTTAAATAAGTCTAATATTTGAAATTGAGTTCATAATTAGCCTTGAGAAGTTCAGATCCAAACATTGATTAGTTTATATCTAGGCCTTGTGTAAATTTTGGCTTATAGAATTTGACTTTCATTGTTGGGTTGTGTAACTTAGCCTAATTTCTCACTTGATTTAAAGACCATTTTTGTGCCTAAATTTGGAGAAGTGGTATATATTCCATATACCTATTATTTCATGTCTTTTGAAAAATGACCAAGTTCATGTTTAAATTCAAATGCCTAGTTTGTGTTAAATTATTTCAAATTTTTTAGATTAACTCTCTTACCTTTTAGAACTCATTTTGTTTAAAGTCTATATTTTTTGCCTTTTCCAAAAGACCTAGAAATACCTATATTGAGCCTATCTTTTTTGCCTTATTTTCTAAAAAACCTAGCAAATTTTTTTTATTTAAACCTAGTTTAGACTTGTTTGAAACACTTTGTACCTAAGTTTAGCATTTCAATTTTATTTCATCTACTTAACCATTTGTTTAATACATTTGACATTATAAATTTTATGTTAGACTATTTTGTACCAAGTTTCAGCACTAACTATTTTGGAGATACAACTCCACTTTTAGACCAAGTTAGACCACATTTGTAATTTTTGTCCTTTGGGCATTATTTCTAAGAGTTTATATAAATCTAAGTATTTTTCATGAATTGTTCATCATTTATTGATATATGTCTTGTTACACTCATAACAAATCCATGTACAATCCAGGATGTGATAATATGGTCACACAAAATGACTTTGGTTGAGACCCCTATGGTGATGATGTAGTTTTTGAGATGGATCCCTATCCTCCTTAAAATACTCAATCTAGGGAACAAATCCAATATCCTTTAACCCACTATTTGGTTAATATGTCTCGATACTCAGAGCAAGACTAAGAACAAACTATGTAGTACCTTGATAATGTACCATCAATTGTAGAACAAGTTCAATAATAGTTATATTATGTTACTATGCCATCAACATATGATCCTTATTTGTTTGATCATCACTTTATTGAAAATAAAGATGAATTTATAGTCAAATCCACAAAGGTAGGGGACATTTTTCTAGCAAAATTATCCCATGAAAATTTACCCAGCCTAGTTAACGTGCCTTTCAACATATCTTACAAGTAAACCATTGAATATGACTCTTCTATAAATCCTCAATTACTCATGTTAATGTCATATCAAGACCCACATATGCTTGTCATAGGAAAAGGCCTCATATAAGACCATTTTATATAAATTTAGATAACATATCAAACCTACTTAAACTTAGCACAACAACTTTAATAACATGGCCATGTCAAATGCTCCTCTCATCAAGTTATCTCCTTCAATAGGAGTGTTAATCAAATTTATAGGTTAGGATAATCTAGGTATAGACCATTTATGAAAATAACTTTATTTGGTAACATATTCAACTTCCCTACTATTGAATAAGTGTCTACTACAACTATGTAGACAAATGTGTCAAACATAGTGGATAACACGCAAGTGTCATCCAATATAGGCCAAATTGGTTTAACTACACCAATAATTAGTCTACAACAAGTGATTTAGTTAATACCATGAGTGGTTTAAAAAAATATGGGGAAGGAACTCCTACATCCCAGCCAAAATAAGCTTCATCTAATCCTCAAGTTGCTACTTCTTCAAGCACACAACCACAAGGATTAAGTAGTCAAATTCTAACTAGTGCCTTACCTCAAAAAAATGTGATGAATGCTACTCTACCTCAATAGGTGATGACTAAAATTCCACAATAATAGGTACAATATAGTATACCAACACAATAGAGGTGGAACATTCCACCACCATAATAGGGGGCAACCAATATTCTACCTCATTAGGTAGTGACAAGTACACCTCAATAGTTGCAAACTGACATGCCTTCACAAACATTATCTAATAAATAATATATGTCTATTGGTTAGTGACAAATTTTGAATATCCAACAAACATATACTTCATAAAAAGTGTTCATGCAACCAAGAGGTATTATTGTCTAACAAATACTAATTAGACAACAATTATATTATATTTAAAATGTGCCATAGATCTAATAGTAGTGCCTTGGTCCACAAATTTACCTTATTCAACTAGGTTTAAATAGTCAGCACCAAGTCCGTACTCAATCATATGAGGCATAACAATTCACTCAAATGCATATCCTTCCATCTCAACCACAATTCCCCTAAAATGAGGCCTATATACTGTATCTAAACTAGAATATCATGCCACAATGTTTTTAATTCCAACAAACACATCCCAATCTGTAGATGCACATTCTTGGTCAGTTTTATGACCAAACCAATATTCCATATTAAACTATGCCTCCATTATACCTTGGTTAAGGTAATCCACTTTTGACCACTCAACCCCCACCTCAGGCCAATTTTCCCTCTAGTTTCTTGGAATAAGAACTACAACAAATGAAGGATGCAATTTTTACCATCCAAATAGGGAAACAAACTAATAAGTTCAAGTTAGAGGATGTGTGTTCTTACTCATTAAACATGGAGTATTTTTAGATACCATTTCCTCTAGGGTACAAACCATAAAAATTTGAAAAATACAAGGGTAAAGGAGACCCTAAGGCCCATTTAATTGAATTATTTATTGATTTATAGTTAGTGACTTACATTGACATATACCTCCTACTTTTATATCCTTAAAGTATATTAGGATAGGATTTAGAGTGGTTCCCAAAATTTCTAAATAATTTAATATATAATTTTGATGATCTCTCACACAAATTTGTACAACATTTCTCCTATAATCTTAAACATGAGATTTCATTGGTAGATCTAACCCAATAAAAATAGAAAGATGATGAAAGATTTACAAGATTTTCATAGAAATAGAGAGTGCTTTCAAGTTGATTCACCCATAACTTACTAGACAAATTAGCTGTTGTGTTCACTAAAAAATTGTAGAGTGAGATATCCTATCATCTTGAGCCACAATGTGCACATACCTTTAAAAACATCATCGACAAAGGTTTTTTAATATAAATAACCCTTATTAACAAATGGATTATTAATCATACCTCATCAAACCAAAACCAAGGAAATGGCCAAAATCAAAACCAAATGCAATTCCAAGTGCAAGCATTAGCACCAGCCTAGGCCAATAATTATAAAAAATCCAAGAAATTAAACCATAATAATAGTGTTATTGGAATACATTAAATAAGTTGTGTCATGTCCAAATAGGACAAACACCATCTACTCATCCTATAACACACATGCAAATTAATCCTAACTAATAACCCATTTAATAATCATAGCCTTCAAAAAAATCTAGACCAGCATAGTAAGCACATTAACTATTACCTTTGCAAACCCCTCTTCCAAGGAGAAATATGCCTACTCATCGAGTCTTAAACTACCTCAAAAAACCTATTAAATTTATGTTTCACAAGATAACAACCACCAATCTAATTAGTTATCTAATTCTAAAGCATTATCATGAGGGCATTCCTTATCTAAACTGGTAATGATAAAATGATTTCTTTAAATACCATCATGTTTAGGGGTATAATCTATGCCATTGTATGTAAATTAAGTAACTCATTAAAAATATGTTAAAATGGATAAATTTCATTGGATAATAAAGCATCTATGTCAAGTCAAACCTGGGTATCTACCAAAACACTTTTCTACAACATAATAATAACAACCAATAGAAACAACAACAAAGGCCATAAAAATTAAAAAAATAATATTAAGAGCCATGACAATAATAGCTATACCAGTAGTAATAATAACAAAAAAGGCATTTGGAGTAGTGGTTTGGCCAAGACAAGTGCTTTCAACACCATTGACATGTTTGATCTATCATAGACCATGACTTTGGGGCTCTTCAATGATTTTGAAAACCTTTAAAAGAATTTTAACAAGTTACTCAAGTGAAGACATCTTTTTGGACTTTTTCTCATAGTCACTATATTTTTATTATGTAGTACTTATTATTTTGTTGTTTTGGTTTCTTGCTCTTAGCAGTTGGTTTTTTTGCTATTGGGCTTCTAAGTCTATCTTGATCTTGATCTTTTATATTGCGGAGTGGATCCCTCTTTCCAACCATTAATTTTATTTTCTATATCTATATTTTGAGCCATTTTGTAATAGGGTATGGTCCCTTCAAAACCATTTATCAATATACAAAAAAATGTCAACCAAATAGAAATAACCAAGGCCAAAATAATTCTAAAAACCAATAGTCTTATCATGTTTTTATACATGAATACGATAAAGTTATAGGTCATATTATGGGAGGTCATATTTACACCATCACCATTAATCCAAAACCAAGTGATAATATAACATGACCATTACTAAAAATTTCAAATCAACCCATTTATGCTAGTGATCCTTCATTAACCTAGAACTACATATAGGTGTATCCATAAGTAAGGAATGCTACTTTTGAACCTTATAATGATAATTCATCATTGCCTTATAACCATAAACAAGTACACCAACAATTGAGACTTATCCTATCTGGCCCCTAACCATCATAATTTTTCTAGCAACAATTGTCTTATATCTAATCTTGATTGTGCAATCATAACTTAATGGTCAAAGATTATCATTCTTGGGCCAAAACCATCTACCACAAAACCCATTCAACCCACCATTCTAGCTAGGAATAATACATATACCACTATAAAGGAAAATACATTTGATGTTGTGGAACAAATTTAGAATATGCCTACACAAATCTTTATTTTAGATTTGTTACATAAATCTACTATCCACAAGAACATCTTGACCAAGTTTTTAGGCCAATACTAAGTTCCCAACTACATATCCATATAAAAATTCCAATCTTTGGTTAGATATATAGCCCCAAGCCAATATTAAAATTTGACTAAAGTAACATGTGATCCCTTAGCCCTCTCTGTAATAACCCATTATACATTGAAGTTGTCATAACATGGTACAAAGTAAAATGTGTCCTCATAGATAATGGTTTAGGCCTGAATAATGTGTCTCTATAGATAATTAAGTATCTTAGATTCACAATAGCTGATCTCCAGCCAAACATGATCACTATTAAGGCCTATGATAATAAAGAGCAAGAATCACAAGGCACCATCATCTTACTAGTTATCATTGGGCCCTTAACCCATGATATACTTTGCCATGTATTAAAACTAAAATTATCTTATGATTTGATCTTGGGTGGACCTTAGATACATGAGATTCATACAATCCATTCAACATTGTATTAGTGTCTCAAGTTCTCTCATTTAGGCATGGATGCCACCATTAATGTATATTTGCATCCCCATGAACATTGTAAACATCTTGAGGTAGTATACGAAAGATAAAACTATCATTTTGTCCTAGATCTAGTTCCAAAAAATGACAAGGGGAAATAAATACTTGTTGACTTTCCATAGGCCAATTTTATAGACCCAAATAACATTGATTCATCTTCCCATATGCTACCTTTTAAATTGTCTAATAATTTTACCATCTTGGCCAATGTCTCAGGAGAGGATCTAACTCCTAACCTATTTCACATTACCAAGATTCCATATAACCCCAAGTATTATGGAAGACCTCAAGTAAAACTACCTTATATGGAATGGTAATGAAAGGGAAAAGGAAAATTCCATAGTCTAGCTCCTATCATTTTCACACTAGACACTAGTCAATAATATAACCCACTTGTAAATGATGAATCCTAGTTGTACAATAACAAATTGGCTAATTTTTAAAAAAATTCCAAATACCTCATTCCTTATAAGGTCATAGAGAATCAATCCTATGAAGGAAGAGGCATCAGGCCAAATCATTAGGGTACTCTTGAGCCAATCTCTATAACTCGGTGCAAAGAAAACTATGGTCTTGAATTTAAACCACCTAAAGGTGACCCCACATATATTATTCATGTTTCAATGCTAATGACTAAGGACAATGATGCTAACATCAAAGAAAAGTTTGATCATAGCCTTTATAAAGACCTTACCTATACCAATCTATTTGACACCCATGTCATTTGTACCCTTACCCTAATTATTTTTAATCTATTTCCTCTATACTATCCTCAACTTATATCATAGGACCAACAAGAATCCGCAGTGCCTATAGATGATTTTGAGAATGTTGAGGCCTTTTACAATTTTCTAGGCCTAAGAGATAATTTTTCATTGGGAGACCCCAAATAAGGGTTCTTAATCAAACTATATCATGTAGCCTATTTTGGATAATAGGTGAACACCCTTAGCCACAAATAAATAAATAAAACATTGAAGTCCCAAAGTGAAAACCTCTTTGAGTCACTTTTAGACCAGGGTAAAAGTAAAGAGAAAGTCTAGTCTCTTGGTGAAAACCTATTTTAAGCACCATTAGATGGGAGTTTTCACTTTTTCTCAAACATAGCTCAGGAGACCACCAATAATGAACATGATTTTGGGTTTGGGTTCAATTATAAATATTATCATGCCTTTGATCATATTATCCAAGAGTTTTTAATAGTGTTTGTGACATGGCCATCCCTACCATTAGGAGATTTTGATTCATCTTGCCTAGAAGAAATTGTAGATCCAGTCCAAATAGAGGACTTTTTTGTTATAGGCCA
The DNA here is from genome assembly GCA_037957365.1 of Torreya grandis. Classification (NCBI taxonomy): domain Eukaryota; kingdom Viridiplantae; phylum Streptophyta; class Pinopsida; order Cupressales; family Taxaceae; genus Torreya; species Torreya grandis. Next base: position 1,418,084 of record JARHVA010002730.1, read on the forward strand.
ATTCAAATATTTACCATATATTTTTTAGGATGGTTCAACTCTTCTTATAAAAGACACTATATAATTCAACATCAAGACTCTAGATGAACCAAAATGCATCAAATTAGGTACATCCCTCACTAAGGAAGAACATAAAGTATTTACATCCCTTTTGAGGGAATTTAGTGACATCTTTTATTGGGGTTATTCAAATATTCCAAGTTTGTACCCCACCTTGGTTATACACCACCTTATTATACATTCTAGTGCCAAAAATACAAAATATAAATTATGAAAGATGCATCTGCACATTGATGTTTTAGTAAAGAAAGATTTGAAAAAAATATTAGAAGCAAGATGAATCTAACCAATTGACTATTTAGAGTGGATCTTGAATATTGTGTCAGTTAGTAATAAGCTAGAAGGAATAAAAAATTTCACCAATTTTAGAGATATAAACAAGGCTTACCCAAAATATGAGTTTACTCTACCAAACATTGATATGATAGTTGACTCCATAGTGGGGTATGAAATGTTTTCACTAATGGATGGATTTTTAAGATACAACTAGATCTAGATTGAACTAAAAGACAAACATAAGATAGCATTCACCAATCCATAGGGAATGGTTTATTATCAAATTATGTCATTTGGTCTCAATAATGTTGGGGCCACATACCAATGAGACATGATTGTCATATTTCATGATATCATGCATTATATTGTTTAACACTACGTCAATGACATATTGGGTAAATCAAAAACCTGTGATGATCATCCAACTACACTTAAAAAAATATTTGAAAGGTTATGTGAATACAAGGTTAGACTCAATCCTAATAAGTGTGTTTTTGGCATTACTTATATCAAATTTTTAGGCTTCATCATCTCTATCCAAGGCATTAAATTTGATCCTACCAAAGTATAAGCTATTACTAAAATGCCACTACCCTCTAATTTCAAGTAGACCTATAGTTTGTAGGGAAAGATCTAATCTGTTAGACATTTCATTTCTTATTTGGATAAAAAATTCCATCCATTTACACAATTTTTTAATAAGGGTGTCACATTTCATTGGGATGAAGAATTTCAGAAAGCATTTCAACACCTAAAGGAATATCTTACCAATCCACCTTTTTTGTTACCACCTATGCCAAGAAAGTCATTCCTATTGTACATATCTACAATCAAGAAATACATATGGGAAATTCTATGCAATCATTATGACAATGGAAAAGAACATTCCATGTAATATCTAAGCCATACACTGGTCACATATGAGAATAATTATATGCCCATTACAAAATCTTATTTATCTATGGTATTTGTAGCATAGAAACTATGATATTAAATGCTAAAAGACTATTATCACCAAACATTTAACCTTATAATATGGTGTTCAATCCTCTTACATATTTTTTAAACATGGGAATACTTCTAGGTATGTGGGTGTACCTATTGGTAGAAGTAGACCTCTAGGTTTAAGGGTTAGCTCCTTAAATATATCTTGAAATGTTTATCACCTATTAACTAGTTGATTATGGGGGAAAGAGTTAGAAAGTACATAAATTTAAACTAATCTAAGTGGGTGATACACCGATATTATTTCCAAAATACCATAATACTTATATCATAATGAAACAAGGCATACAAACTAGCTTGTAAGTCCTAGAAGGTTCTAACATCAATTTTTCAATATAGAGGTGATATTCATGAAGAAACACAAGGTAAATGAAATTTAGGGTTTAATTCACACTCTAATAATATTTTTACACTTTAAATAATCCTAAAATAATTTTCTACACTCTATATGACCTATTAAAATAGAAACTCTTACATAAACATTAGAAGATAAGGGAAGAAATGATAAAATATTATCACTTTGCATCACTATACATCACTTTTCACACTTATAAAATCATTCATGAACTAAAAATTAGAGTTAAATTAATTTTAAAATTAAAAATATAATGTCAATCTAATATCACTTTTCCATACATGGTGTGGTATTATTTTACAATAGGCAAAATGGCTATTACTTATAGAATTGGAGAGAGAAGTGAGAAAAGAGAAGTATAAGAGTCATAATAACACTTTTAAAACTAAGAGGAGTCATCATAAATGTGGGAAAAATAATTTTAATATGGACCATGCAAGGTTTTATAGGATAAATGGCCCTAAAAAGCATGAAACTCCTGAAATGTGGCATAAAACTCCTTTTTCTTGCTTAGAAAACTACCTTCATCATTTGACCCTTTTGGAATTTCCCAAAACTAAATAGGGATAGAAGTGATGATTTTAATAAGTTTTATGGGTTGTATAAATTCTCTTCCATTAATTTTTTTCATCCCTAATCAACCAGATTCTTCTAGAGATAAGTTATCACTACTTATAGTCTAAATAACTCATCTTTCACTAACCCCTCACATTTGACCTCAAATTTGGCTTTATTTTTCCATTAAAACCCATAAAAAATAGTTAATTAAACATTTAAAGACCTCACATATACTTATATACCTTATGCATACCTTAAATGGCCTCTCACTTATAAATTGCACCCTCTCATTAGCTTACTCACTATGGCAATTTTGATTGGCTAAAGTGAAGGCACTTGTATAAACATTTAGGATGTTTTATGCTATAATAAATTTAAATGAGTGGTTATATAAAGTCCCAATCCTTTTCCAAAAGTTTATTTCATCTCTTGAAACCTTGGCACACCTACACAACACTAAAAATAGTTAATGAAACCTTATTTCCCCCTATCTATATAAGTAAGGAGCACCTAAAGTTAATGGGGAGGAGACCTATATATTATTATTAAACATAAAATAACCTTCATGGTTGTTACATTAAATTTATATACCTCTCTTGATTCATTTTCTCCATCATGTCATGAATTAGGGTTTTGAAGGGCTTTAGGACCTTTACACCCTTACCCTTTGTTCATATAATTATGACATTAAACTTAGGAACCAATTCCAAAAAAATTCTTGATTAGGACCCTCTCCAACTTTTCCAATATCCTTGAGCTCCCATGTAAAGTATCTAATAAGATTTGAGAATTTCAAATTTCCTTATCGAGTTTTGTTCTTCATTTTGCATAGGCCTAATGTGGTTTTAAGCCCAACAATGGCTTTCTTGTGTTTTATATGCAAGGTATAAGATTGAAAACACCTTATAACTCCATTAAAACATTTTATAATTAATTTTAGTTTTCACATAAGTTTATAAATGAAATTAACCCTCCAATTAGGATTTAGGCCTAGTTGAGACCTAATAGGTCTGCCTCAATGTTTAGAGGTCTAAGACACCCTATTTAATTTCTCACCTATATGAATGGTTTGTAATGTTTTTTTATTTATTATTTATCTTGACATAACTTCTTAAATGTCTTTTCCACTCTCAACTCACTTTGTTATCTCTTTCCTTTAAAATCTATAGGTTGGCATCCTAGGGGAGTGCCCTCCATTTGAGACAAAAAATATGGTACTTTCCCTATTATCCTAAGTAAAATGGATATTAGAGAGGATTATACAAGTGATGGATACATTATATTATTATTTTAAAATATTTAATATATCATTATACCTCTTAACTCCTTCAAAACCTAAGACACACCCTTGGGAAAGTGGAATGTGTGCAGGGTATCAAATCTACCTATAGGTGCTTGTTTCGGGGCCTCTCTATATATAGAAACATAGTAATTATCATCATGATAAGTCACCATTACCTATTAGGATATTTAAACATTCCTAATATTCATTTTACATTTCCATCCTAAGGTTGTTTCACCTTTCCTTATCATGTTTAGGCATAGTTAATTATGATTATATTGTCTTGCCTAGACAAGTGATGCTTATAGGCATAAATTTACATGGTTAGAATTTAAAAATAATGTATATAGATACATTTATATTTTTATACATCTATTTGCCTCAAGTTCAATCTGTATCAACATCAAAACACCACCTCCTAGCTCACTGTTACCTGCAGTCAACTATAGTTGACTATGTTGGAATAAGTAAGGCCTTATAAGTGATAATCCATTTTGAAGACTATGTCACATCACTTTTAGTTCCATTGAACAATTTTTAATCATATTATATAAACAAATTTTTGTATTTCCATGTCTAGACTCACCTTATGGATGACATAGAAGTTTGCAATGAACTGTAGGTGAGTTATCTCAAGGGAAAGGATACATGTAGGTGTAGATGAGGTTCAAAACATCGAATATAAAAATATAACGATGAAATTTGTGATCATTAGTATGAATTTTAACCCAATAAGACCATTTAAACATGAATATATGCCTCATTTTTAAATTTGGGATGTTAAGGTCACCTTGAGGTTCAGATCTTGTAGATATCACTGTTAAACTTTAGTGAACAAATGTGCATATTGGAACCCTTCAAAAATTAATTTTCACTAATCATATGCCCTTATAATTTTGAAATAATATTACCATAAGTGTATAATACAATATTAGTGAATTTGGGTTCATCAATACTCATTACAACACTATTATGGGGCATCATCAAAATGTCTCAAACCTCTATTTTTGTGTTTTAGGGAAATGGTCCCTAAACATAGTCCTTCAACTTTGAAGATAGTTCCTCAATCTTATCTACCAAATAAATTTCTCAAATATTTTTATCATGTTATTATTCAACCATAAAAACCCCATAAATTATTTCAAAAACATGTCTACATACCTTTATCAACATTTTTAACTCTCTATAATTACCACCTATAAGTGGACATTTTCATATGCATGTAGTGAGAATGAGCAAGTTAGAAGTATGTATAGTATATTATATTTAATGAGGTTTGGAACCTATCAAATAATCCCAATGTATCTTTCTAAAATTAAATGGTTTGAGACAAGTCTCATTACTCCAAACTCAATGTTCTCAGTCCCTTGTAGATATGTTTTGACATTGCAACCAAGTAGTGAGTGTGAAGATGGATTGTATGCATGGAAAATGGATCTATGAATAGTTTCCAAAACGTATTAATTTTTTTTAAAAATGAATAATAATTACACTAAAATACTTTAAAAAAATTTCAATACACATTCTAATGTGAAATTTTATCTATGGCACTTGTAGGTGCACATTCATGGCTAATTGTGTGTGTATATAGTATTAACTATCACCACAATCCTTCTTCTAAAATTTGGAGGGGATTAGTTTATTTATCATGAAAAAAAATGTAAAAAACATTTAATACTCTCAAAATACCTTCATGAACGTTTTCAAACCTCAAGACACCATGATTGCAGTTGGGAACAAGTAGAAAGTTGATTGTGAGCTTGATATGAATGTATGTTTGCTCAATACATGATGTTGGGATAATAAAAATGTAATTAAGGTGATTTTTGTGTCATTAAAACATGGATAAAATAATTTCCCATTCATATGAAACCATTTTAGATAACCAAACCTTTTGTAAGTAGTGAAACTTGACTAAAACCTCACATAGTGGCACCTTCCTGCAACTTGAGTTTTTTGATCCATGAAATCATTTAAAAACATGAAAAAATGAATTTTAAATATTATAGGATATATTATAAATACTATAGAATCAAATTCACAATCTAAAATATATGGACTAGCTCAAACAAGAGCAAAATCTATAAGGTATGGGAAACCATAGGTAGAAAAACATAGTCAACTTGTTACAAATGGTTCATAAAGTATAAGACACCATTATTTTAAATTAAAAAATAAAATTTAATTTTATTTTGTTTAATATCACACCCCAAAGGAATTTTATATAATTTTTTTCCTATTGGCCGTACCAACTAAAAACATGTTGACTAGTTTCATATGCATGGTGGAGTAATGGAAGAGTAGAATGGTTTTGGCACATTTTTGGCACTTAAAAATAATGTAAATAATATAAATTAGTTTTATAAATTTTATAATCCATCCTAAAACCTTATTCCACATGCCACTCTCTCTCTCTCATAGGTCGTACACCTTTGAAACTCCTTCTTTTACCCATATTTTCTTAATTTTTACTTAGATAACTAAAAATTTTATTTATTCCTAAAATTATTGACAATTAATTTGAAAATTTTGAAATTGGAAGGATTTTATAAAAAAATTATTTCTTGGATAACTATACCACTTATATTTAATGCTCATTTATGACCCCTAAATGACATCAAATGACCTAAGGACTAATTTGAGATATGAACAAGGATACAAACATATAAAATGACATTATATAAAATATAACACACCATATGACAAAATATTATACCCCTATATAAATTTTTTACTATAGGGGGTTGACCCATTTTACCTTGTGGTCAAAATGGTCAACATTCTTAGTGATTTCCCAAGGGTGGCATGCTTGTTATGCCATGACCAATAACCTAATCCTATCCATTGGGACATGAATTAACCTATACATAGGTTTGACACACATATTACCTTTGACAACACACCAAATGTAAAATAAAGACACACAAAATAAGACACTCAAAAGAAACACACATGTGTTCAAGTAGAACACTTAACACAACACAACTAAAAGACAACAAACACATACCTAGTATACTATTTACAAACCTCACCCTTGAGGTGAAACATATGGTCATACCTCAACTAGGATAAAAAATAGTCCCCCTTACATCTTTTTCACTCCATGAAGGTAGCCTAGCATGAGGAGCATGCTCATCACCAATTATTAACACATGTAGGTGATCAAGAAGACTATCACCTTTGGATATTCTTATGTTTACAAGTGGATTGTTTGAAATCTTCATGAGTGATATTTATTTCTCTCTAATAACCTTTATTTGGGATATAAATACTATTATATCTACCATATCCATTAGATTCTCATAAAAAAAGTAGATTGGAGTGTATGACAATCCTCTCAACCTTGTCCTCTTCTAGGATAAAATGTGCTTGATGTTTGAAAGAATAAAAATCCTCTTCTTAATGATCCAATACTTATACAAATGGTTCAATCTTAGATTGAGAGCTTAATTTACCTTTAATTATAACAAAGCATATATTAACCTCATTCTCCATGATTAGTATAAAAACATTTACCTTCATGTTTTAGAGGAAACTTGACAACATGATCATTAGTCTCATTACCAATCTCAACATTAGATATACAATCTCTTAGAGAAAAGAGAGACTGACCTAAATTGTCAAATTAATTGCATATGGCATTGAACCTATGCCATATTTACTCTTCATTCACAACATGAAAATATTCTCCATACTTGGTAAGACAATCAACATCATGTTTGTTAGAAGCATTAACAAAATCAGATGTAGACTTCTTGATAAGAGAAGTAACATTACCAAGTTGATCAAAATCTCGACATATGACATCAAACCATTTCCATAAATAATTCTCATCTACCTCATGGGTTTCATCATCTAAGGAACCCTCATCAATAATAGGAATTAAAACATCATTATTTACACTATGTTTCTCAACTAGATTCATCAACCTATCATCTTCATACTCATGAATCATGTAGTTACCTTCAGTATCATGAGAATGTTTAGCACTTATCTCAGCTACTTCAAATGGATCTTCATGCATGATATAAGTACCAAGGTCAGTTTACTCAAATTATGCATAATGATCATGCCCATAATAATCTACACCATATTCATCCAAGAAAAAATTAGAAATTCCTTCAAGTTTAGAGGCTCCATCATCTACATTAGGCTCTTCCTTCTCATTGATCACACAATTCAAGTTAGAGATTATTTTAATGTAGGGTTCAATGTGGAACCTTGTAAGAGGCCAAGTTCTGATGGTCAATTTGGTCCCATACCTTGTCCTAAAGGCCAATCAAGACCAATAATATGAGAGGTATCCCCTTATCTTAGTTTTAAAGTTTGTTGAGAGACAAATTGCAAAGTGAGCAGGAAGGTCTAAAACAAATATGTCTTGGAGGATAGGAAAACTAGGACAATCATGAAAGAATACATTCAATTTTTTTATTATCCCTATGGTATTGGTAGGTGTACATCTATTAAAATAACTCATTTGTTATGAGGTTCATAATTTAGTCCCAAAATATCAGCTACAACTTAGGCATGACTGATGTAGAAGCACCACTATCAATTATGCAATTGTGTACCAATTTGTCACCCACTATGAGAGTAAGGTAGAATGGTGGAGGATTATAATATTTAATAAATGGTTCAATAATAATATTATGGGAATTTTCAAGGAAAACATGATTATGACTTTGAATTTAAGGTGAAGGACTAGTAGGGATAGTGGACAACTACTTTTTTAATAGCTCCTTTTGGCCAGGTGTGTGAAGGAAATATGATAAAGAGATTGATGCTTTGCCACTTTTTAAATAATTCGCTATTTTAAGGGTATTATTAATCACCTTCTCTTGAGTCCTTGTAGTCAAAGGATTGGAACTTATGAAATTGAGACACTTTGAGTAGACCTTACCACATTTTGACTTAGAGGAGGTGTAGCTTTGGAGATGCTATGCTTATAGCCATGCTTTGCTACCTTGGATGAAGATTAGATGAACTTGTAGGAATAATTTTTTCACCTCTTAGATCCTTCATATTATCTCTTATATTTTATACAACATAGGGTCCTTGATTGAGTACAAAAGTCTCTTTTACCAAGAAGTTTGTTAAAATTTCTCCATGGGGTTGCTAACTCTCATTTTCTTGCATCATGAATTCATCTTCAACTGATAGGAGAGGATTAAATCCTCATTTAGAAACAAAATATTTATCTCCATTATCATTATCATTATCATTAATTAATTTACCTTATTTAAAATCTTCTCCTTATACCAAGTTACTATGCACTAGTACCATTTCCCTTATATGGGTGGTGGAATTAGGATTGTATACATTGGTAGGCTTGTTGAAGTTAGGTTGCCCTTTACCCCTTCCTCTTCCATATTTATGACCATAATGTTTTTGATAAGGATAAAAAAATTTATAGGCACCTTTTTTCATGTTATATTACCTAAGCTAAACTCTTAGCATTTGAATTTTTGCATCTTTATCCATGACATTATCTTCCTTCATAGGAGTAGCTATAGGTTTGATGTTAACATTGGGAACTTGGGATACACTTAAGTAATTAGTAGAATTATTGGTCAAAAATGGCATATAAACCTTAGGAGGAAACCTTCAAACTTTAATGATACCATTTTTAGTTTTGATTACAAGTCCATATGCTTTATGAAGAGTGGAACCACCCATGGATTGAAGCATGATAGCAATTTTAGTACCAATGGCTCTCAAGTAGATAGGGAACACAAAACTAGAAGTTGGCCTCATGGGAGGAGGAAATCTATACCAAGTACTTTTAAACCTCTCATTTAAGTCATTATTTTTTTCCTTGGAGCCTCTTTTTATCACATTGAGATGATGGATAAGATAGGTATGGTCACTTTCATCGTCAAACCTTGAGGTCAACAATACTCCAAAATCATCCCATGATGTGATGCATCTACTAGGAAAAGTCCTATACCAATGAAGATATTTGCCTCTAAGGGACATGGTAATGAGTATAATTTCATTGTTCTCCTGAGTGACATTGTGGAAAATACAAAAAATTTATATATCCCTGATGTGTTCACTAGGTGTAACATGAATCTCACCATTGAATGTAGGCACACTTTTCATGGAATTAGGATGAATGGCATCATATAATTAAAGGTGAAATATATTTTTAGTATTAAAGGTAGGAAAGGCATGAGACCTATCCATATTTTCTTAAATATCTTAAATTTATTCCACCTCTTCACTTCCTTGACTAGTAAAATCTTCTTGGTCTTTAAAAGGTAGATTATGATGAGGGTATTGAACTCTAAGAGGAAGTTCAAGCTGAATAGGTGCATTAATGGGGTTTAAAACTATACTATATGATGATATTAAAGACCATGAATTATTATAATAATTTTTTGAAATAAAAATGCCTTGAACTAGATTTTACCTTGAATGGAGTTATCAAATGCTAAGTAGCACACCAATTTTACAACTGATGTTGTCAAGTCCAGCATTCACCTTGACAAGTTGTCTTGAAGATAATGTATCTCAGTGGGTGTGCCAAAACTATTGTAACCAAATATTTCACCCTAAAATAGGGTTTTCAAACCTCTTATATATTTTGGAAACATGGGTATGCTTCTAGTTACGTGGGTTTACCTATAGGTAGAAGTAAACCTCTAGGTTTAAGGGCTAGCTCCCTAAATATATCTTGAAATGATTATCTCCTATTAATTAGTTGTTTATGGGGAAAATGATTATAAATTCATGTATTGAAACTAATCTAATGGGTTGATACAATAATATTATTTAAAAAATACCTTCATACTTCTATCACAATGAAACAAGGCATACAAAATAGCTTATAAGTCTTAGAAGGTTCTAACATCAATGTTTTAATATAGAGGTGATATGCATGAATAAACACAAGGTAAATGAACCAAAGAGATTAATTAACAATATAATAATATTTTTACACTTTAAAATAACATAAAACACTTGTCTACACTTTATATGTTCTATTATAATAGGAACTCTTGCATAAACATGAGAGGATAAGGGAAGAAAGGATAGAAGACTATCACTTTTCATCACCACACATCACTTTGAACACTTATAAAATTATTCATGAAATCAAAACTATATTTTAATTAATTTTAAAAGTTAAAATACAATGTCATTATATCAGGGCTTCTATGGTGTGGTATTATTTTACAATAGCCAAAATGGCTGCTACTTATAGAATTAGAGAGAGAAGTGATAAGAGAGAAGTCCAAGAGTCATAAGAACACTTGTAAAAATAATAGGATGAGTTAAACATGTATTATAATGAATTTTTAGATGTAAAATGGAAGGTATGATAAGACAAATGGCCCTAAAAAGCATGAAACTCTTGAAATGTGGTATAGAATTCCTTTTACTTGCTCAAAAAATTGCCTTCATCATTTGGCCCTTTTGGAATGTCCCACATCTAACTATGGATATAATTGATTATATAAATAATGGGAAGGGTTTTTAGATATGATATTATATGAATTGGTTACATTCCTAATAATTAGTATTCTTTTAGAGATGAGCTATCACTACCTAAAATCTAAATAACTCCTCTTTCATTAGCCCCTCACACTTGGCCTCAAATTTTGATTTATTTTTCCATAAAAATTAATAAATAGGAGTGAATGACACATGTTAACACATCCCATATCCTTAGATACCTTAGGTACACCTTAAAAGGCTTCTCACTTAGATATTTTACCCTCTCACTAGCTTGTTCACTCTAGCAATTTTGACTGGCTAAAGTGAAGGAAATTTTATAAATACTTAGGATATTTTATGATATAATAAATGGACATGAAGAGTTATATAAATTAATAATACTTCTCCAAAAGTTTATTGAATCTCTTGAAACCTTAACATACATGCACAACACCAAAAATAATCAAGAAACCCTCATTTACCCCTATCTATACAAGTAAGGAACACCTAAATTTAATGAAGAGGATACTTAGAGAGTTATTTGAAACATAAAATCACTTTTATGGTCATTAATTTCCATATGGATACCTCTCTTTCTTCATTTTTTCCATTGGGTCATGAATTAGGGTTTTGGAGGCTTTTAGGCCCTTTCCACCCTTAGGCTTTGTTCATAGAGTTGTGACATTGAACTCAGGAACCAGTTCCAAAAATTATTGATTAGGACCCTCTCAAAATTTTCCAAGATACTTGATCTCCCATTAAAAGTATCCAAGAAGATGTGAACACTTTAAATTTCCTTATCAAGCTTTATTATTCATTTTGCATAGGCCTAATGTGGTTTTAAGCCCAAAAATGGCTTTCTTATGTTTTATCTACAAGTTATAAGATTTAACACACCTTATAAATCCATGAAAAAATGTTCCAATTCATTGTATTTCTCATGTAGGGTTATAAATGAAATTGACCCTCTTGTTGGGCTTTAGGCCTAGTTGAGACCTAATAACTCTGCCTACATGTTTGGAGGTCTAGGAAAACCTATTGAATTTCTCACCTTTATGCATCCTTTATCATGTTTTTAATTTCTTATTAAACTTGAAACAACCTCTTAAAATGTTTTTTCCACCCTCAACTCACTTTGTTTTCTCTTTCCTTCAAAATCTTCAGGGTAGCATCCTAAGGGAGTACCCTTTGTATGAGACAAAGTAGAGGGTACTTCCCCTATTATCCCAGGTAAAATGGATATTTTAGAGGATTATACAAGTGACGGATAAATTATATTATTATTTTAAAATCTTTAATATATCATTATAACCGTTAACTCCTTCAAAACCTAAGACAGACCCTTGGGAAAGTGGATTGTGTGAAGGGTATCAAATATGCCTATAGGTACATATTTTGGGGCCTCTCTCTGCATACCACCATAGTCATGAGAATAATTATAATTCACCATTAAATTTTATGAGATTAAAAAATTCATAATATTCATTTTCTATTTCCATCTTAAGGTGATTTCACCTTTCCTTATCATGTTCAGTCATAGTTAACTATGATTGTATTATGTTGCCTAGAGAAGTGACACCTATAGGCATATATTTACAAGGTTAGAATTTGAAAATAATGGATATATTTACCTTTAGAGTTTATAAATTAATTTTATATTTTTTTATATCTATTTACCTTAATGTTAAGCTGTATCGACATCAAAACACCACCTCCTAGCTCACTGTTACCTACAATCAACTATAGTTGACTATGTTGGAACAAGTAGGGCCCTGTAAGTGAGAATCCATTTTTGAGACTATGCCACATAAATTTTAGTTTCCTTAAACCATTTGGAATCATATTATATAAACAAATATTTGTATTTCCATGTCTAGACTCACCTTATGGTTGATAGATTTTCAAAAAGGGCTCACTTCATTCCATACTAAAAAACAAGTGATTTTACTAACATAGATAGTCTTTTATTTCAATAAATTGTAATATTACATGGGATCCCTAGGATAATTTTTTCTAACAATGACACAAAGTTTGTTTGAAAATTTTGGAGGACCTTATGGAATAATTTAGGCACACATTTAAGCTTCAGCTCAGCCTACCATCCACAGATTGATGGTAAGACTAAAGTTGTCAATAGGATCCTTGGAAACATCTTGAGGAGTTTGGAAAGTATGAAACCAAAATCATGGGATCTTGTACTTTCACAAGATAAGTTTTCCTATAATGATTCTCCTAATAAGAGTATATGAATTATCCCATTTCAAATCTTGTATGGGATATACCCTAGATGTGTCTATGAATTGAGGAATCTAAGCAAGATGGAAGAAAGAAGTGTTGATGCAGAAGAGTTTGCTAATGTAATGAAAAATTTGCATGAAAAAGTGAAGATTAAAATTTAAGAAATCACCATAAAGCACAAGTAAAGGGTAGATCATAAGAGGAGAGAAGTTAGTTTTAGTATTGGAGACCTTGTTCTTGCCTAACTTAGAAAGGAAAGATTCCCTAAGAGAGAGTATAACAAGCTAAAAGTAAAGAAAATTGGTCCATGCAAGGTGGTAAGAAAGTTTTAAAAAAATTATTATAATCTAAATTTTTTGAAGGGGATTATAATCTCTCCAATATTCAATATTGCATATCTATATCACTATAAAAGTGAATAATAAACAATTGAAGAGACTGAAATAGGGGTTGATGAGACCATCCAACGGGAACAACAATTGCCAAAGGAAGTGACAAGGGAGATTGAGAGTATTTTGGAAAAGAAAGTGGTAAATAAAATAATATATAAAGAATATTTACAGTAGCTAACCAAGTGGAAGAACCTACCAGCTGAAGATGCAACATGGTTAACTAAAAATGACATCCTCAAACAGGGCACAAGTGTGGACGAATTAATGAAGGAAAACAATAAATAAGAAATGCTTATTTTGATCCTTATAATAATGATGTAGTATCATATTCATCATTTTAATATGATTTTTATGTTCTTGTTTAAGTCTTAGAGAGTTTAGGTGTGTTAGATTGATTTCCCTCAGATTGTGATATTCAAATTTTCAAAATTATAACTATGTTTTCCATAAGCATGTAATAAGGCCTGATATGTCCAAAGGCCAAGATTATATGGATTTCACCTAAATTGGTTTTAATATAATATTTAATATGCTTTGAGGTTAGTTGGGTGAGATATAGTATGGCTGAGATCTTATTTGTTTGGAAAAAGTGGTTAACTCCATTTTTGGAGTTTGTTGCATGAGTCTAGAATAGAGATTTGGTGTCTAAGTTGAGGTTTTATATTTATTTGGGTGATTAATTTCACCGAAGGAGATGTAATATGACTTTTTTAAAATGTAATGAAGATATTAGATGTTGAAGGACATTTTGATATTTTTTATCCATGTTTTTCTAAGGACTGTGCATGCATACCAGACAGGGCAACAAGCTCAAATTTGGAAGTCAACATATATAGGTTATTTTCATTAATTTAAGTGATAAAACCTTTAGGGGAGGTAAAAATAATCCCAATGAATTTTTTGTGAGATCTTGACACTTTATGGTTTACCCTACAGCTTCTTTTGTTTGTAGACTAGGCCTAATTAGGGCTTCCTATTTCTATAAATCTATATAGTGAAATTTATTAATTTTTTTGAGTCATTAATTTATCCATGTATGCATCCAATATTTTAAATTTCAAGGTAAAAATCAATGGGTAAGGGAACTTTCTAATTCAAACTTGTTTCTAGTCCTTGTATGTATAGAAAACTTGAGACATAGTGCATGAATGGTGATTTAAGGATGAGTAATGAGTAGATAATGGTTGAGATAATTTTATTTTGTAATTTAATATTTATCATGTGGTTATTGAGCTTTAGATATTCCTTTAACTCTTTGTTCCTTACTAAACAGGGCACTTAGAGACCTAATTAGGCTTGATACAGTCCATGTAGGACTGGTCCATACAAAGTAACCTTAAGAACATTTGAGATATGTTATGTAATCCCTTAATGGGTATATATATCTTATTCAATTATTGTGTTATGATTATTCTAAGATAAATTATGTTTTAAAAATAGGGTAAAAAGGGCTACAAGCCCCTGAGCCCATGTACAAAGCCAATAAGGTCTTATGACCTAGGGTGTGGTTTCTTATCATTTAGAGGTATCTATATAGATGTAAAAAGTCTAGATATAATGTCTTTAGGGTTTCTAGGTTGGTACTTATTAATTTTGATTCTTTCTACATAATATTTTGTTGATGCCCACATCTTATGCTTATGTATTGTCAAATGTACATCTATTCATGAAAAATCTTATTAACAAAGTGTTTAGTCATTCCATTAGTATTAAGGGTGTCTTTAGGTGATATTAGGGTAACACCAATTTTTTTTATCATAGCTAAGGGATTGTGCAAAATACAAGATCCAAACAAGAGAAGGAAAGTGATTTTTGAAATAGAAGTGAAGTTTCAAGATGGCCATGAGAGTGAGGAACAAAGGCAAAGATAGTGGAAGGAGACCATCAAGATAAATGGTAATAGTAGAATAATTTAGGAACCTACAAGCTAGGCTACAAGACATAAAGATGGTTCAATAGAGAGGTGCTGACATGGGTGAAGTTAGTGAATGAGAAAAAGACCCACCAGAGGATGAATTGGTAGTAGAAGATGATATAACTAAAGAGAGTCTTATTAGATCTGTTATGAAGATGAATGCAAATCTAAAGATGAAGGTTCCAATGTATGAAGTAAACTTGAACATGGAAGAATTGATTAATTGGATCATTACATTAGATAAGAACTTTGAATATGAAGGAATAAATGAAGATGACAAGAAAGTTAAGTATGCCATAACCAAATTAAAGAGCCATGCATCCCTATAGTGGGATGGAGTGCAAGAAGAAAGGAGGAGAAAAGGCAAGCCAAAGATCAAGATCTAGGATAGAATGGTAGAAAAAATGAAAGGTAAATTCATGTCCTTAAATTATTAAGCAAATCTTTTCAGGCAATTGCAAAATTTGAAATAAAAGGACATGTAAATAATGGAATACATTGAAGATTTATATAGGATAACCATAAGATCAGGCCATATTGAACATGATATAGATAATTTATAAAGGTATACTAATGGTTTAAAGTTTTTCATCCAAGATGAGATTAGCCTTCTCACACCTAGGATAATTAAAGGGGGATACCAATTTGCCTTGAAAGCTAAGGAGAATATTGCAAGGAAAAAAAATTCATTATCAAGAGGATGGGGAAGATCCATCAGGGGTAGAGGATCACAAAGAGGTATAAGATAGTTGAAAACATCCAAAGAAGAGGGAAACAACTCAAGAGGTAGCTATACACCAAGAGGAAGAAGGCCATAACAAGGATATCAAAGAGGAAGAAGAAGATTCATGGGCAAATCCTTCAAGTGAAATAAGTATGTATGTGATAAATCATATGAGTGTCTAGATAACACTTCTACCAGCCATGAAAGAGGTGTATATGTGGCCCAAGGTGAAGAAGAAGATGAAGGAACAACAATAATTCATGAATATGTACTAGAAGAAGGTGAGTCTCTCTTAATGAAAAGAATGTTTCTAAAGCCTAATAAGGAGATTATGAAACCACCACAAAAGAAAAATTTGTTTAGGAATACATGTAATATAAAATAAAAGTGTTTCATGGTCATCATAGGCATTGGAAGTATAGAAAATCATATATCAACTAAGATGATGGAGAAACTAGGCTTGAAGAAGGAGGTATATCCTACACCTTATCAAGTCTCTTGTCTATAAAAAGAACACAAACTCTTGGTAAGTGAATAATTTAAAGTAGATTTTGATATGGGAACATATATATTTCATATTTTATGTGATGTTATGCTTATGGATGTATACCATATATTTCTTGGAAGGCCTTTGTAGTTTGACAAGAAGGCCATGCATGATGGAAGGCATAATACATACACATTTGAGAAGGATGGGATTAAACATACACTTAAAACATTATAAAAAGAGTTTGATACAACTATAATATATAATTATAAAGTGTTTATCATGAATGGTAAATATTTTATACATCAAGTGAAGAAGGAAGCGGTAAACTTTGTTGTGATTGGTAAGCCAAGAAGTGTAGTCACTACTACTAAGTTGATTGATTTACCTCTAGAGATCCAAGATATTTTTAATGAGTACATTGATATTGTGTTATATAATATTAATAATGATTTACCACCATTTGGAACAATAAAAAATCACATATACTTGATTCTAGGAGCAAATCTTCCAAACAAGGTTGCATAGAAGTTGACACCAAGTGAAAATGAAGAGATCAAGCACCAAGTCCAAGACTTGTTAAATAAATGATTGGTAAGAGATATTATAAGTCCTTTTTATGTTCCCATAGTGTTGATTCTTAATAATGATGGGAGTTGGAGAATGTGTATAGACTCCAGAGTAATCAATAAGATAACTATCAGGTATATATTCCCATTGCCTAGACTTAATGATTTACTTGATTATTTGAGTGGAGTTTCATATTTTTACAAGGTATATTTGAAAATTGGATACCATAAGATTAGGATAAGATAAGGGGATGAATGTAAAATATCCTTCAAAACCAATGATGGAATCTATGAGTGGTTAGTCATGCCATTTGGGCTAACCAATGCACCAAGCACCTTCATGAGGCTGATGAATGAAGTACTTAAGGAGTTCACTGGTAAGTTTGTGATAGTATATTTTAATGATATTTTGGTTTTTATTTAAACTAAGGAAGACCATTTGAAACATTTGAGGATGGTATTGAGTAAACCACATGAATAAAAATTGCTAATTAATATGAAAAATTGTAGTTTCTTGAGGGTAAAATTGATCTACTTAGGATTTGTGATTTCAAAGGAAGGATTTAATATGGATAAGGAGAAGATAAAATCCATAATTTAGTGGCCTACACAAAAGATAAATTTTTATGTAAGAAACTTTCATGGTTTGGTTAGCTTCTATAGGAAATTCATAAGGAATTTTAGTGGAATTGTTGCTCCAATGATAGACATAATCAAAGGTGATAAGAGAAGATTTTGTTGGACTAAGGTTGCTGATAAGAGTTTTAGATTATTGAAAAATAAGGTAACTAAATAACCAATCTTAACCTTGCCTAATTTTAATAAATTATTTCAAGTGGAATGTGATGCTAGTGGGATTGCCATGGGTGCTATTTTAAGTCAAGATGGGAAACCCATAGCATAATTTAGTGAGAAACTAAGTGATGATAAAAAAATATATTTAGCCTATGATAAATATTTATATGAGATTGTATAATCCTTGAAGAAATGGAGGCACTATATTTTGCCTAAAGAGTTCGTTTTGTTCACTGATAACTATGCTTTGTAATTAATTAGCAATCAAATTAAATTGAGTCAAAATTATGTTAAATGGATTGAGTATTTGAAAAGTTTCACATTCACTATTAATAATAATAAGGTACAATATAACAAGGTTGCAGATGAATTAAGTAGGAGGAATGTAATCATGCAAGAATCTCAAGTAAGCATCTTGGGATTTGAATATTTGAAGGAGATGTATAAAGAAGGTCTAGACTTCAAGGAATCATATGAAGTTTTCATGAATCTATTAGGGGATGATAGGAGTATTTGGATATATTTAATAATTTTAGAAGATCTTCTATTCAAAGGTAGCCAACTTTGCATACCCAAGAGTTTCATGAGAGAGAATTTGTTGAAGGAGAAACATAGTGGCAGCTTGATAGGACATTTTAGGTAGAATAAGACACTAGCATAATTGAGTGCTCATTACTATTATCTAGGTAAGGGATTTGATGTCAAGATGTTTTTTGAGAGGTCAAAGACATGCCAACATGCCAAGGGAAGTAGTTAAAATGCAAGTTTGCACCAGCCACTACCCATTCCCAATAGGCCTTAAGATTTAATAAGTATGGATTTTGTACTTGGTTTACCAAGAACTCAAAAAGGACATGATTATATATTTGTAGTGGTTGATATATTTATAAAAATGTCTCACTTCATTCCATTCTTCAAAAAAAGTGATGCTAATAACATAGCTAATCTTTTCTTTCAAGAAATTGTGAGATTACATGGGCTCCCTAGGAGCATTATTTCAGATAGGGACACCAAATTTGTTGAAAACTTTTGGAAGACCTTATGGAATAATTTGGGCATACATTTAAGCTTTATCTTAGCCTACCATCCAAAAACTGATGGTCAAACTGAAGTTGTCAATAGGAGCCTTGGCAACATCTTGAGGAGTTTGGTAAGTATGTAACCAAAATAGTGGGATCTTGTACTTGAAAAAGCTGAGTTTTCCTATAATGATTCTCCTAATAGGAGTAAAATAATGATATCATTTCAAATCTTGTATTGGATACACCCTAGAGGTGTATATGAATTGAGGAATCTAGGTAAGATGGAAGCAAGTGTTGATGAAAAAGAGTTTGCCAATGCAATGAAAAATTTGAATGAATAAGTGAAGAGGAAACTTGAAGAAAGCACCATCAAGCACAAGCAAAGGGCAGATAAAAAGAGGAGATAAGTTACTTTTAGTATTGTATACCTTGTTCTTGAACACCTTAGAAAGGAAATATTCCCTAAGAGAGAGTACAACAAGCTGAAAGTGAGGAAAATTGGTCCATGTAAGGTGGTAAGAAATTTTTCAAACAATACTTATGAAATATAATTTCCAAAGGGGATTAGAATATATCCAATATTCAAAGTTGCACATATATATCCCTATAAAAGTGAAGAATAAGTAGTTGAAGACACTGAAATAAGGGTTGATGAGACCATCTAATGGGAACAATAATTTCCAAAGGAAGTACCAAGGGAGATTGAGAGTATTATGGAAAAGAAAGTGGTCAAGAAAATAGGATATAAAGAATATTTATAGTACCTTACCAGGTGGAAGAACCTACCAAATAAAGATGTAATATGGTTGACTATAAATGACATTCTCAAGCTAGGCACAAGAATGGAAGAGTTAATGAAGGAAAAAAGAAAATGATGAATGCTTCTTTTGCTCCTTGGAAGAATGATGTAGGAGCATCTTCATGCTTTGAATATTTTTTTTATGTTATTGGTTAATTCTTAGAGAGTCTAGGTGTGTTATATTGATTTCCCTCTAATTTGTGATATTCAAATTTTCAAATTTATAACTATGTTTTCCATAAGCATGTAATAAGGCCTAATATGTCCAAAGGCCAAGATTATATGGATTTAAACTAAATTGGTTTGAATATCATATTTCATATGATTTTAGGTCAGTTGGGTGAGATATAGTATGGTTGAGATCTTATTTGTTTGGAAAAAGTGGTTAACTCCATTTTTGGAGTTTGTTAGATGAGACTAGAATAGTTGTTTGGTGTCTAAGTTGAGGTTTTATCTTTATTTGGGTGATTACTTAGACCCAAGGAGATTTAATATGTGGTTTAAATGTGTAATGAATATATGAGATGTTGAAGGACATTTTGATATTTTTTTATCCATGCTTTTCTAAGGATTATGTATACATACTAGATAGGGCAGCAAGCTCAAATTTGATAGTCAATATCTAGATGGTTATTCTCATTACTGTAAGTGATAAAACATTTAGGGGAGATAAAAACAAGCCCAATGAAATTTTTTTAGGTCTTGACACTCTATGGTTTGCCATGTAGTTTCTTTTGTTTATAGACTAGGCCTAGCTAGGGCTTCCTGTTTCTATAAATTTGTATAGTGAAATTTCTTAATTATTTGAAATCATTGATTTATCCATGTATGCATCCACTATTTAAAGTTTCAAGGTCAAAATCAATGGGTAAGGGCACTTTATAATTCAAACTTGTTTCTAGCCCTTGTATGTATTGAAAACCTGAGACAGAGCGCATGAATGGTGATTTGAGGATAAGGAATGAGTAGATAATGGTTTAGATATTTTTCTTAAGTCATTTAATCTTTATAATGTGGTTATTGATATTTATATCTTACTTTAACTCTCTATATCTTACTAAACATGACACTTAGAGACCTAATTGGGCCTGACATAGTCCATAGTAGGACTAGTCCATACCAAGTAACCTTAGGAGAATTTGAGGTATGTTATGTAAGCCCTTAATGGGTATCCAGATATTATTCAAATTTTCTATTATGATGAGTCTAAGAGAAGTTATGTAAAATAGGGTAAATAGGGCTACAATCCCATGAGCCCATGTACAAAGCCAAGAAGGTCTTATAACCTAGGGTGTGGTTTTTGATCATTTAGAGGTATCTATATAGATTTAAAAAGTATAGATAAAATGTGTTTAGGGTGTCTAGGTTGGTAATTATTTATTTTGAGTCTTTATATATAATCATTTGTTGAAAACCAAGTCTTATTGCTTATATATTGTCAAATGCACATCTAGTCATGAAAACTCTTGTTAAACAAAATGTTTAATTAGTCCAGTAGTACTGAGGGTGTCTTTAGGTGATCTTAGGGTGACACCAACTCATTAGAAGGTATTGACTAATTTAAAGAGTTATTAGAGTTTATCAAGTTTCACCATGCCTTATTTCTCAATTTTGAGGTCCATCATCTTTTTGTTCACCTCAAAGGGTATCTTCAATGAAGGGGTCATATACATCTATAGTTCACTAAGTAGTGGTACTGTGTATTGCTAAATAATACCTTTAGATCCTTTAAACATAGTCAAAATCATGGAACAAGGTTTTAAAATAGATGTAGGTCATCATCACATACATATGAGAAAGTTTTCCAACCTCCATGAAAGCCTCACAAACCTAAAAACCACCATCCTTGCATTTATAACCACATAGTCAATTTTAGTAGAGATTAAGGTTTTTTTCAAAGTTTTAGGTTCCTCAAAGATTCTTAGTTTCCATTTTTTGACTGTTTGTCATTTCTATGCCCCTAAAGTGGTGTGTTTACATGATTATATGTGTTAGGGTCTCCAAGGTGTATGTTGGTTGCCTTAGAAGTGTTTTTATGCTTTAGTCCATGTAATTTTCATACTTTACCATTTCATGTTGTTTTCCACTACCATTTTCACTAGGTTTTAACCATGTTGTTCATGTCTCACCCCATACCACCCCACAATCATCTTCATTCACTCCTCCACCATTCCTTTTCAGTCTAGTACATGAAAATATCCATTCATACCCATTGGAACCCTTAAGTATAATGAAATCATGGAAGGTCAGAACTAGATGGTCATACACCTAACTGAGGAGGAAAATAACCACCTATAGTGAGTCACTAGGGCCTATTATAATAGTCTCCAAGAACACTGTGTAGACCATTCAAAGACATGAAGAGTGGTATAAGCATAAGAGGGTATGCATTCCAAGGATATGAGTGAATATTTGAATGTGTTACTAGATTTTAAGCACATAAAGACCACTCTTCTCTCATACAAACTTGATACTTAAACCCCTGCATACCATCAATATAGGCAGATGAATGCACATAGTAGTGTTGATGCATATGAAGAACCACATCCTACTTGTGGTGAAAGAAAACACTCATGCAAGGAAAATTAGGTCTCATATTGAGGAAAGGGGGAAAATACCAATGATCACTCCATCTAATGACAAATATAAAATCAAAATAGGCTTGAGGACACATGGACCTACTCAAACATGAACCTAAAGCTTGAGAAGGAAAGTGTATGTAAGAATAAGGAAGGTTTAAAAAAACATATGAGAGTGTATTTATCCTTAAGACATGATATGGGTGCCTCATTATCATAAGAATCTCAATGAATAGAGGAGATGACCATATTCATAGTTTGAATGGCTAATCACTTAATCAATAGGTAGTACACTACTAGTTTGAGTAAAATGATTGTTCGAGGCCTTTATAGGCATGGTCAAGCCTTTAAATTTGGTAAAAATGGTCATAATTAATATTTTAAGGTATCTATGTCTCTATTTGGACTAGATAAATAGTGGGTATACTCACTATTTTATCACAGACCAAGCCCTGTCTATGATAGTCAATTTTGGGGTTAAAAGGTGAATCCATGCTTTAAAGGGCCTATAGACAATTTGGGATTCATAGATGGTTTTATAATAATTCAAAATGATGGACATAGTACCCATACATCATCCAAGAGAATAAACATCTTGAATTAAGTCAAATTCCCTTAAAAACACATCAATATAAATATACCTCTAGGCCTAGTCTTGAACCCTACTACCATCCTAAGGCATCTCCAAGCTTGTACAACAAATTTGATGGTCATGATGGGTGTTTAAGTGTGTTAGACCATGATAATAAGGTTTTAACAGGAAATAAGTGAGAAAAAGGCCAAAGTGACTTCAAAACCTTATTCAAGCCATTCAACCTCAACGTAATCAACTCAAATCTCAACTTAAAGTGTTCACACACTTCATCAAAAATATACTTAGGGCCAAAGATCTTAGAAAAGTTTAAGTCTCTATAAGGAATAAATAGTCATGAAGGATTGGTTGGAATTGAGGGGATAGCCTTTATGAATGATCCTTAAAAAATTAAATGGTCAAAATTGGTCTCTAAACAACCTAATTTCCACCTTATAAATCTCCTATCTCCACACATCCTTTACATGGGACCCCCTTTTATTAATGATAGATGAAGAGGTCAATGTACTACAAGTTCTTGTCAATTGATCTTAGTTTTGACATCCATACGCTATGAATCATCATTAAGATGGTGGACATCTCAAACCATGCATAAACCCAATAAATGACTTGATGGTGGATTCATGCCTCAAAAACCATCCAAATGAGGCGGTTTGACACTAAAATAACCATTAAGGTGTCCTCAAGCCTTTTGAGCATCACTGTCACCTACTAGTTGACATGTGCAGGGGTTAGATTATATGGAAAATGTCTAAGAAGATTAGTTTGAGCCTGAAATAAAAGAGATGGGAAATGTTTATATGCATCATAAGGATAGGATGGAAGGATGAATCTTAAAGCTAATAAAAAAGTCCTCCAACAATCATTGAAGTGACCTCCATGATTGGTTCAACAAGTGGATAGGCACATAGGTTGAAGTTGATGGTTATGTGCATTCAAAGAAATACAAATGGTCTAATCAAACCAATATTTGAATTTTATAGGACATCTAAGCTAATGTTTAGTTTGGAAGCAATGAAAGAGTTCCTCACAACCCTAGGGTTTAGGCCAAAGTTAAAGATTTAAGATTGTAAATAGACTAGCATATCAACCCCACTAGGACTGTGTCACTAAAAGGTGGAATAGAGAATAATTTGGGAAGAAAAGATGACTAAGACCTTCTTAGAAGGAATAATCATGCTGTTGAGAAGCCTTTAGTCAATTTGAACCCCAAGAGAGTCTCATAATTAGATATTTTGGTCTACAAAAACCATCACATTGCTAGAAAACATGTTTCTCACCTAAGGAGCATCTTCAAATGCTCACCATAGAATGGATGATATGCATGGGGAGTGAAAAAATTTAGGGAAGGTAGGGAGGTTTATTGGCATGTAATTGGTATAATTGGTTTAGATATTTAATCCTTATTATCTATGAAACATTAGTAAGACCCCCAAGCACTCTTAAACCATCCTTAAACCCTAATAGGTACTCTACTATAAATTTTTAGTGAAAGATGCATCCAAACACTCAGTAAATGATTTAACAACACCTAGAACATGTTTCCAACTCAAAGAATCTCATGAACATGACCCTTGATTGTATGGAGGCTATATGAACTCGTCTTAAAGTGTAATTTTTCAAGGTTTTGAGTATAAAATGGGTTGAAAATCCTAACCAAGAGTTATAAATTATGGGAGAGGTAAGTTAAATACTTGTTCTACTCCTCCAAGACATGAATTATCTATGAAATTATCTGTAAGTATATTTATCATCTCCTTCTAAACAACTAGTCTATGGAACTAGTACAAGAAGCCTAGTCAAGCAAAGTAAATGTGTTTTTAGGTGAAGGATAATTTAAAGGTCAAAATTCCAATATTTGAATGTTAATCTAAAGATAATCTAAGTATCATTAGGTGTTTTGAGAATCTATTTGAATTGTTCATAGTCTTCAAATAGTAAATGTTTAGAAAATGAAGAAATTGCAAATTAAGCCTACTTAACTTGAAGATAGAAGGATTTAGTGGGCATAGACTAGAATTATGAAATTGATGAGCCATAATTTTATTTTATGCTCACTGCACTTTTTAACTTCCCATTTAGGAAAGCATATATCAAATTGAATACCATTGAGAAGGGGTGGAGATAGTTTCAAGGACAAGTCAGTATGCACATTAAAGGAGAGGTTATTCAATGCCTCTTGGAGGCCTAGTACCACCCCATATATGCAATATAACTATCAAAGGATAGAATATTGGGCTATTTTGAGCATGGTTATGACTTGAATAGTGTCAAGCAAAGGAGTTATAACCCCCACACCTTATCTCATTGGTAAAATGGAGTCATTAAAGTACATCAATGCATGAGGGAAGTGAATAGTAATATTGTAAATACCATGTGATACCTTAGCCTTATTCCTATGCTTTCATATGCCTATAATCTTATCTCTTCTCTCTCAAAAATTCTATTTAAGAAGGCATTGAGATCTTGTTTTCTTATCTCTCAACTGGATGTAGAAAAACTCTGCCAAAATTGTACCTTGCCTCTTTGAGTTAATAGAAAAATAGTTATAGACTTCATGTTTGGATGTTAGTGTGCCTTATGAGAGTTGATTTGAAAAATGTATGAATGAATTTGTATTTTTTAAGTCCTTTCATGCACCTAATTCCATGTTTTTAGTCTATTCAAGTTATGTGAAGTGTTTGTAGGTAGAGTTTTTCTTGAAGAGTTATGAACTTATAGTGTCTTATGTCGATTTAGGTTCTCATCCTTCAAGTTGAATATCTCTCACTTTACCTTCACATGAAACATTCACTCTTATAACTTCATTAAGAGGTCTATTTAGTTATTGATTTCATTAGGTTTATAAGTGTGTTTAAAGGATAAACCAAGAGAGGAACTTCAAATCATTGGTGCATCACCACTTTAGTGTAGGTTCTATTATAAGTTTTCATCCTTATCCCTTTACACCTCAATAGGATTAGGTCTTAGAGAGAGAGAATTCAAGTGATAAATTATGAGAGATATCCCCATCAAAACTATATATTTGATCTAAAATTTAGGTAGCCCATAGCCTATAGTTCAATCCAATATTAGTCCAAGTTTAAGGAGGGTTTAAATAGTCCTACTTCAATAAGTGTGCAACCTAGGTAGCTAACAATTATGGCACACCTAGTGGGATGAGATATAAAGTGACTTGAGACCTAATTTGACATGATTTGACAACATTGGAGGAAATTTAGAGGGTTAAAGACAATTAATGGAAGATTAAAAGGAAGTTTCACATTAAAGGTGTCCACTAGATCATCTTCAAAAGGTAAGTAAATTAAATTTGTTGAATTATCATTAGACATTATAAGAAGTAAGATTTTTCCTAGGTTTAAACCTAATCCCACACCTCCTAATTCCCCTAATTCTACAAATTCTACCCAAACATAGTCTATTTTAGGTCTTCTAATCCTAATGGTAAGACCTAGATTTCAAGAATTTGTACCCTTTAATGGTGGTAATCCTTTTAACCTTAACCAATTTGATGATATCCCAGCTTCTTACCTTAAAGGCCTACTCTAGTTTATAGAGGAAAATTACACCACCCTTATATAAAATAAAGCTAATATACCCAACTTGTGTTATGTACACAACATCACCCAAGAAAATGTAGCCATGAGACTCTTGGAAACCTCCTTGAGGGGTAAAGCTCTTTAGTGGTATAGGGGTCTCACTCCCACCTCCATAAACACATGGGATGAATTTGGTGAGTGTATATGTAATAATTTTGAAGATATAAGTGATCATGTTTCATTAGTTGAGCAACTCACCTCAATTAAGAGAGCACCCTAAGAATCTATGGTTGATTTCAATTACAGATTTCAAAAGACTTGGGATAGGATTCGTGTCATCATCAAGCCAACCCATAATTATGTCTTCATATACTATCTAAGGGATTTTAATTCTGATGTTTTTATAATGATATAGTCCATGGGGGGAACCGCATTGCCAAAAGCATATGAGATCTCTATAAGAGTATAAAACTACTTAATTCAAGTAAGCAAGTTGACTCTTCGGCCCCTCATGCCCCTATTTCCAAAAATTAAACCTCAATCCCCCACCATTTCTCCATTACTATCTCCAAACAATTAGGATAAATATAATGGTAACCAAGTAGATAGGCTTGGTAAGATAGAGGGGTTTATCAAAGAATAGAATAATAAATTGGTAGCCTTAGAGAGGTAGTAACATAATTCCTTTAGACCTTATCAAGATCAATATCCATATTATCCATATGATAAACCACCTTATACACCTAACCAATAAGTCCAAGGGTAGATTACATAATCTAGACCTTACAATAACTTTAACCCCAATGCTTATAGTAGTTCAAGGGCATTGGTGCCAACTCAAAATAAACTTGCACAAGAAGTTCAGTGGTTTGCTCCATGGGGGAAATTAGGTGAGATGGTAATGGATATAAGTGGGGAAGTATGTTATAATTGTTATATATCTCAAGGTACTACCTTTAAAGTACATGACACCATGCCTCTTCAACAACAAGGTCTTCAAGTGCCTCATGGTGATATGTCTATCTTCACCCCAGCTGAAGTCCCAAATAAATGAGGGAATGTGAGTAAGGCACCTACTAAGAGCACATTTTCTAACTTTTAATAAAGTGAGCACTTTTTTGAACAAGTAGAATCAAACTTGGGGAAGAATGTGCCCAAAATAAATGATTTAGTTATAACCCACATAAGGGATAAGAGTAGGATGGTTGACGATAGTTTGGGATAATCTAAGGCATCTCTAACATAGCCCCAAGTAGCTCAAGAACCTACCACTCAAGGTGCAGTCAATAAAACATCTCCAACATAGTAGACATCACAAACACATGGGCAATAGTAGAAGAATCCTTTCATTCCCCAAGTCACATAAGCTACAAGTGATGTTCTTACTTCCAAGTTGTAGCCTAAAAGTACCAATTATTCCTTCAACATTGTAGATTACATGAAGAAGTATAATTTTAGTATTCTTATGTGGGATGCTCTACTCATTCCAAGGAAGAAAGATATTCTTCAAAAATATCTCTCCAAGCTTTCACTTATGAATAAGCAAGTTGATAAGGTGGGTACAGTTTATGTTAATGACAATCAACATAGTTAAATTCAATATCCTAAAGTAGTTAAGACACATACCTTCTACTTATTTATCATAATAGGAGACTGTCTTTTCCATAATTGCATGATAGGTAGTGCTTCTTCTACTTTATTCATGTTAAAAGCCATAGCTAATAAGTTAGAGATCAAGTATGAACCCAATGAAAAAGGATTTTCATAATTATATGAGTCTCTCATAAAGATATTAGGTGTCCTTAAAGATATAAATATTATATTGGCTACCTACCCTAGCTGTACCATCTCTTAATATGCCATGGTAGTTGACCTTCCTCTAAATTTTGCCCTATTCTTATCTAGGGATTTCACTACAAAGATTAGAGGGTATCTTTATTTTGAATGGTTATACATGGTCTTTAGTAATAGGTATGGGATAAGGTTCACTATTTGGTCTAAACCTATTTCTAGGTTCCACTTAGAACCCTTTTTGCCCAACCTATCTAATGTAAATTGCACTATCCTAGATGAAGATGAGACCATCAATGATCAAGAGTGCAAATATCATCTTGAAGGCATCTCAGATCTGATCCTTAATGACTGGGAAGTTGAAAACCATGGTTTTGACCCTTAAAATACCATTGAGGAGTCAGGCCTAGGGTTATAATGTATTCATGAAGGAGTTATGGTACCTAGTCTCACAAACCCAACTCAAGAGCATGAAGGCATATGTAATTTATTATTTTATGGATCAAGGTCAAAGAATGGAAGTGGGGTTGGAGTGATTCTTATTTCCCCTTCCAATCATAGGTATATTATATATTAAGGTTTCAATCTAGTTTTAATTTAAACACTATAAAATATGAAACCCTCATTCATGTGCTACAATGGGCAAAGAAAAGAGGAATCAAAATTTAGCAAGTGAAAGGGGATAGCAAGCTAGTGGTGTAGTAGGTCAAGGGTGTTAGTTTAGTAAATAATACTCTTTTAAAGGCTTAAAATAATTTATTTTGGGATATCTTGGAGGGCTTCTTAGAATTTAACATCCATTCCATACCTAGGGAGTCAAATCATCATGCATATAGACTAGTTACAATAGGTGTCCAATATGGAATTGTTGATGGAGTCAAAAGCACTCAAGGATATTAAAAAATAAAGGTTTTATGCATGCCATTTGTACTTTATAATGAGGTGATTTGACAATTATTTGATATTTATGATCACATTTCTTATTTTCTCATGCATGATGTAAAATTCTATCATAAGAATCAAGGTAGATTACAACATCAATTTGATGATCAAATTGTATAGATAATAAATAATAAATTTACCAAAGGATTGGTGAAATTGGAAAGCATATTCAATGAATATTATCTATTTAGTAATTACAAGGTATCACAACTAAATAGGAATATTATGAGAGGGTATCCATTTTTAAGGACAAGTTGCTTAAGTTAGGAAAATTGAACACCAAGGAAGAGAAAGAAACATTCATAGCCTTATGTCAAGAGTATACAAATGTTTTTTCATGGGAATAACATGATATAAAAGTATTTTACCCCAATTTATGCCAACATTCCATAGATTTGGAGGATAATGCAAAATTGTTAAAGTAAAAGCACAGACCAATCAACCCTAAGGTTGAAGAGACCATGAAAATGGAATTGTCTAAATTGGTTGAATCTAATATCATATTACCTATTAGGTATTCCTCATGTTTGGAAAAAAAATTTACTATGAGGAATAATAATGGATAGATATTCTTATGTGTTGATTTTAGAAACCTTAATAAGGTGTCTTTAAGAGACCATCATCCACTACCATACATGGATTAGATCCTTTATAAGGTTGTATTATCTTAGAGTTTCTATTTTATTAGTGTCTATTATAGATAAAATATAATTAAATATTTTTTATTGAGGAAGATAGACATAATATTTCCTTCACAATAAAGTGGAGCACCTATGCATACATGAAGATGCCCTTTGAACTGTCTAATGTAGGGACAAATTTCTAAAGGGCAATGGGTGTTCCATTTTAATGGATCATTAATGAGATGGTGATTATCTATTTTGATGAAATAAATATGTTTTAAAATGACCATAATGATCACATGACACACTTGAGGTTACTCTTTGATAGGTATAAGTAGTTTGGAGTTTCCTTACATCTCAAGAAATATATCTTTGTAGTTCATGAGGGAAGATTATTAGGACATGTGTTTTCAAAGGAAGAACTCTCCATATACCTAGAGATGATTGAATAAATCATATTATTACTACTTCCTAAGCACAATAAATTTTTGTAGAGATTCTTGGGAAAGATCAACATCATAAGGAGGTTCATTCTAGGTTTTGCAGAGTTAGTAAAGCCTCTTACTCATATGCTTGAGAAGCACAAAGTGTTCACATGGAGAAAGGAAGGAAAGATAAAATTTAAATTCATAAATTAGGCAATATATCAAACCCCCACCCTCCTAAACCTTTAATTTAGAAAATATTTTTTATAGTATACATTCTCCATAATTGATGCCATTTTTGCCATGATCATATAGTAGAATGATGGACTTGAACAACCAATTACTTCTTTAGTCAAGCCTTGAAATGTTATGAATAAAGGTAAAATTTTGTGGAGAATAATATAATTTATTTTATGAGAGGGTTCAATAAATTTAGACACATAGTGTCTACCAATAAAGTCATAGTGATGGTGGTGCATCCAAGCAATAAGGAGTTCATACTTAACATAGATTTAAGTGAGAAGAGAGCTAGGTGGGTAATAAAATGTATGGAATATAACATTTAGGTGAGAGTTAAAAAGATAATAAAAGGTATAGGGATCTATTATTATATTTTAATAGAGGTTAAATAATATAAAAACATGGTATTGGTAGTCTATGATAGTCAGTAGGCAGTTGTAAGCACGACTCCTTCCAATTGGACCCATGATTTTTTTATATGTTGTGTCTCATCATGAAAATTCTAAAATGTATTGACCAGAGTTCATGTGTAATTAGAAGTTCATTTGCTAAGTCATAGAGTAAATCAAGAATTATAATTTCCCTTGACTAGCAAGCTAGTCAAGCTAGATGAGTCACCAAAAATGTTGAGTACTTTCTAGTCCCAAACCTAGAAAGGGCTCAACCTAATGTCCTTGGGTCTTGATCCAACATTATTCTCATGGTTTCATCTCATCCTTATGAGTTTAGGTTATTTAGTTAGTTCACTATCTCATTATGTTATAATATGTGTGATGTCCTCCATAACATCTGTTTCAACTTGAGTCAAGTGTTTTCATGATGTTTTATCACATTTAAGGGTCCTTAGTCAATTTTATGGATCTTAAATTAAAAAATACCATGGTGAAGGTGGACTGAGAACGTAGTTTAATGAATATCATGAATACCTCTATTTTTCTTAATCACATAAGGTACATTCATCTTGCAAGCTTCAAAGAACATAATGAAGTGTATTAGGGTCCATTTTAGGTATTTTTTAGGCCATAATAGTCTCTTAATGGATATTACCATGATAATATTTTCATGTCCCTTTAAGGTCATGTGTACATGCTAAAATCAATGTTTTTGGTCATAATGAGGCCTAATTTTACCTTGATGGGCCACTAAGTCACCTTTCATGCCTTCAATGGACCCCATGAACCTCAATATACCATAAATTAAGCATTTAATTCCATATTGAGCTTATTAACACCATGGTTAATGTCTAAATCCTCCATAATGAGCCCCACATGTGCTAATTTGTGAGTTTTCAACTCCCTTAATTCATACCATTAGCTTCAAAATATCACATGTCCCCTAGTTTCCCTCCAAAATGGACCCTTAGTTAATTTTCATTATAGATTTTTTGAGTGGCCATAGAGTTGATTATATATTTCCAATTACAATTACACATCTTTAGTTACATTACACAATCCAATTACATATACATCTACTACATGTGGGTAGGCAATGATGGATTCATAGTCTACTTGAGTTATTGAAACCCATACATGAGAGGGTTATGTTATCACCCAAATTTTCACCCTTTGAATATTCTTCAATCCTTCCAAATTTAGGGTAACATTGACACAAACCTAAGTTATGGGTGTCCTAATAGGTGGATTGAATCTCTAGGTTATAGGGCTAGCTCACCTTGATGTATTACATAGGATAATTCACTAATATATAAAATTGTTAGGAAAAGAGAGAGAAAACTAATATAATAGAGGTGATTCACTAAAAATAATTTATCACTACTAACCAACTGCATGTGCACATTAACCATCAGACTAACCTAAAGACACACTACTCCTAATATGCCTCTCTACATCAACACTTCATTATAGAGGTTGTGATAGATGTTTAGGATATAAATACTAATAAATAAGTCATATAATGAAACTAATGAGTATAAAAATCACTCAGCCTCCACACTTCACTTAAACACTTCACATGACCTATAAAGAAGCTTTCAAACTATGTATGAGTGTTAGAAAAGGACAACATGCCAAGGAAGACTAAGCAAAACACTTGAAAATATCAACTAGTCATGCACACATACTAAATATAGTCAAAGGAGGAGGTAAAAATAGTATTTTTTTGTTTATATATTAATATAAATGGGTATGGATTTTACATACCCAAGTGGAGGATGAATATAAGGCCAAACAAGGCTCAATTTATAGAGAATGAGAGTAGAGGAGAGATGGGCATAGAAAGGAGCAAATGACAAGTGTCAAGTGATATTTATAATCATGAAAGTCTAAAAATATCTAAAAGGACATTTTTATCTCTTTAAGGTGCATCATATTCAAATTGGCATAGGATTTTCATTCCTTTACTTGATACCTTTTGCTCTGTCTTTAAATTACCCTTATGTTGTCTTGGAAGGTGAAAAGTGGCCTTATTTATCATAAAGTAATATTTAAATACTCTTGATTTACTCTTTAACACTTTTAAATTGTTTAGGAGTCTTCTTAAACTGAAATTTTAATGATGATCATAACTCTTTAGGTGTCTTAAAACACTTTTGGTCTCACTACACCTTTCTTGCCTAAATAACTCAAAACTTGATTTTGTATTCATGAATTAAATATATATACATGGAATGAATATAAATATCTCATTATACCTTAATAAAATCATTTTTATCTATAAAACACTCTCTAAGACCTT
Source organism: Torreya grandis (assembly GCA_037957365.1). NCBI lineage: Eukaryota > Viridiplantae > Streptophyta > Pinopsida > Cupressales > Taxaceae > Torreya > Torreya grandis. Next base: position 1,451,426 of record JARHVA010002730.1, read on the forward strand.
ATCTTGCACCCAAAGCTTACATTTTTCTTCAATTCCTTGTAACCCTAAAAACACACAAATCTCCTTGTGTAGGACAATGCAAAAATGAAATTGTGAAAATGGGCATATTTTTTAGTACCCATTATGTCCTTACATCTTTTTTCTAACATATATGACCCAAATATGAGTGTATGTATACTTATTCACCTGATCTATCTCTCTAATTAGGCCTCAATTATGCCTCTAGGCCTAGAAATTAAGTTTTAGATATAATATTATCCCAAAGGTGTGAAAATTATAATAAGTATTTAACTAAATTTACATACCCCATGACAATTATCCATGTAAAATTTGGGGTTCTGAGACCCTATGCAGATAGGTGAACCATGAAATGGCCAAAAAACTAGTCTTTCACAAGCTCTTTTAGACTACCTTCAAGAATAAAACCTATAGGATAATTTATAGGGTTACATGTATGTATTTTTGGGAATAAGAATATATAATACACATAAATTCATATTACCTAATTATATGAATCTATCTGGGAGGTCAAATACCCTATTTTGAGCCCAAATCCATTAAAAAACATAACATTTAATGTGTCTATACATGTGAAGGTACAAAAAAATGTCATGGTGAGACTCTTCATGGAGTTAGGAACTATTGAAAAGTGGTTTAAAGTTAAATCCAATTCATCTTGGGTGTTTAAAAACAATTTCTCTCTCAATGGGTTAATTCTAGCCTTAGCAGCCTATGACATGCTTATCAACTTAACAATGATTCATAAATCTTGGGACCTTAACCTCTAAAATACTACCAAATAATTAAATTATAAAAGGTCCCCTATTATCCATAATTATCTTGTGATCACATTTATCTTTTATGTGCTATTTTTATCTTGAGAAGGTGTTTCTTAGGCTATAAAGTCTTTATTTGGTTAGCTTGAGAGAGAGAGAGAAAGTGACTTGGAAATGGCATCTTAGATTTTGGTTTTGATTCCAAACACCTCATGGAATTATATAACATCCATATTAATATATCCTAATGGTTCTCTTTCCATATTTATTATCTATACCTATTATAACCATCATTAGCTCAAGCTAGGGTTTATGAGCCTAATGATGTAAATGACCATAGTTGATTGTGTTTATTCTTTTTTTTCCATTTTGAGGTCTGAGATAATCTTATATTACTTATAGGGTCTTATATACAATGATTTCAAGAACCCCTATGAGTTATATAGGGTGGTAGGACTACCCAAGGTTAGACAAGTCCTTTCTTACATAAAGCTTTCATTTTTTTCTCATGAGTGTGGACCTACATGTCTACAAACTTTTACGTCCACATTTGGACTTCATTTAAACCATAAAAATAAAGTCATTGGTTTATTAAAATCTTAAAATCTAATAAATTTCCCTTCTAAACCTATAAGTCTTATTTTATCTCCTCACATTTAGGACTTCTCTAGACTCTCCTTATGAATTGAGACCTCATGATGCTTAAGTTGACCATTCTACATGTACATGCATTAAATGAATATAAGCTTAGCATGGGTTGTATTTATTCCAATATTTTATTTTTTTAATACCTTAATAGTCCTTAGGTATTTCATATATCCTACTTATCCATCTATAACCCAGATCTAATATACCATTACATCTTCATTCTCATGTACCTACACAGGCCTATAAGTCTTATCTGACTATAGGCATCAAGTTTGGTTTGTTAAAATTCAAAAATGAGTCTCTAACTCATTAATCTCTATTAATTTAACTTAAACACACATATTTTATATATTCATATATTTTTCATGTTCCATTTACCTTTTAAACCTCATTTAAGTAATAAGATGCGTTGTCTTTACATGAAAGGGAGACCTACAAGTTTGCAGACTTGTAGGTCTACCTTTTATCACTTTTAGTTGATTTGAACATGTATTTTAGATTATTTTTGTGAAGAAAAATATACAATGTCCCATACCTATTCATGAGGTTTTTTCCTTAAAACCATACTTCTAAAGCATATTTTGTCATCACTTTGATTCACTTTTGTGTTTATCAAACCTATATATAGTCCTTAGGCTGAGGCCACTTTACATTACTTAGATGGGATAAAATTATAATAACTAGTCATGTTAGAGGGTTATTAATTATCTAATTTATCATTACATTTCATGTATAACCACTTCACTCTACTAGTTTTTGGTATTCGTGACCAAGATATTGTTACCTTCCAAATAGTAGGCTACACAATCTCTTAGTGAGTAATATGAATATAGCCCCTTCTTGAGTTTATAATGATGTATTTAAGAGATCAAATGGATTTCAAGAACATAAATACACAACAAAAACCATATATTTTTCTTTCTTGACACATAATCCTCACAATATCAAGACTTTGTTTGCATATTAATGGCTGATAGGTACTAGTGGGGATCTACAAGTTGCATAATGTTGAGAAGCTTGTGAGTGTGGAACAGGCATAGAAAACCATATAATTAACCTATATAGTTTGAGAGTGTGATATATTATGTATAACCTTCACCCATCTTATTTTATTATTCAAAACCCTAAAATAATCAAGAAACAATGACATTTAACTTTTAAATTATGACAAAGTGGAGTTTTCTTATCAATCTAAGATCACATGTGCCAAGTTAGGCCTCGATAATTATTAATTAATATGTTACAATCCTTATGTAACCTATATTATTTCTCTCATGCCTCAAACCTATTTCAAATTTCCATTTTGAGGAGAAAATTGAGCCTATGGGGTTTATAGGTAGTTTTAGAGTACCTTGGAGTCTTAGTAATTGTTCATAAATGAGAGGCCACCAATATAATGAATATGAAAATTAATTTTAAGGTAATTATTCCCCCCTCATATTTTAAAAATATTAGGTCTGAAATATCCTTATGATGTATGAAATGAACATCCAAAATTAGCCTTTGTGAGCTTGTCAAGGGGGTGATGAAGGAAAGGAAACATGTTTTACATTTTTAAGTCTTGTACTTACACTCTAAGCATTTATTTGACATATAAAATTAAAATACACATTTTAAATATGTTTTCACCTACAAATAGATCTCTTAAATCCATATAAGTGACTGAAACTATCTTCTTTGAAGTGATTATACTCCTTTGTAGTTTGAAAATGCAAGAATTTGATCATTTTTTGAATTGTAAATATTATATGAACGTTATAAACCTCATTTACAAGGTTATAAAATTGTGATTTATGTATGTTTGATCTTTTTGGGCTTTGACAAATGTTGGATTTAGCTATATGCACTTTCCCTTGGATAAACTTTACCTTAAACTTTACAAATAAACCTTAACCTCTCCAAACACGTATGAAATGTTTATGCAATGTGGTAAATGGGTAAGATGAATTTTGGTATAACTTATTAACCTATGACACCATTAGGATCCACCTTCATCACACCATGACATAGATAGACTAGCATAAGGCTAAAATAAAACATTACCTTAATTTTATCAAATTAATCTTAACTTTTGTTAATAAGACTTTAGAAATACTATTTTAAGACCTCACAAGGCATGGGATGGGCTATGAACAAGGTTTTTAATACATGACAAGCAAGTTTTCATATAGGTTGACATTTTGACCTAGGGTCTAAAATGGTCAACATGTTAGACACACCTTCAATCCAATCCAAGTTATTCATAATTCATGATCTTCTTGAGCCACCCAAACATGGGATTGAGTAAGCCATTCAACTCAGTCTAAGTTATTCATTGATTGATCACTATCTACATGCACACATAGGATTTCAAAAGGTTTATGCATTGGATCACATACCTGGTGAGGTGTTTTCATTCCTTTCCTCTATCTTATCTCTTTACTAATTTTGTCTTTTTATTTTCATATATATTAATTAAGGACTGATCTATGCATGTTTCATTTGTAGGACATGTAATGGAGCATGCTTTAAACACTTAGATCTAGATTTATTGGCTTCACCTTTTAGATAGTCTAGGTACATTTATTTTCCTTTATCCTATTATTTTCACTTTGCTACATTTCTATAATAAATGGGTGGAAATTTTATTCATCTAAAATTTCATTTAAGTGCTAGGAGTGTTAGTTTAGACCACCTATCCACATCTTAGCCCTAGACCTATATCAATTCCTATTTAGATACCTATTCAAACTTTGTGTAGGCCACACACATCCCTAAAAATCCATAAATTATTCCCAAATCCTCATTTTAGCATCTTGGCCCCTAGTGCCTTAGGTTCTAATACCTAGACACTAACACCATAACTTAGACAATAGTGCTAATGGTGTTAATGTCCCAATTTGGGTGTTATTATCTTTTTCTTACCTTTTATCATCAATGGATATCTTTCTGAATCAACAACCACCTAGGGTTAGTTGATAAATTTTTCAAGACCCACACAAGCAATAGAATAATATATATACATGCATTTTATCCCTTTTATTAACTAGATAAAAATTAGATGCAAATAATACAAACTAGCTTAGAACAATTTATGCAAAATCAAGGTTATCAATCCCTATTCTATCCTACTTTTGTATACAATAATCTAAACCCATAATAATCTCATAATACATATATTTATAGTCTCTATCATCACTCAAATCACTCAAACTAGCATTCATACTAGATTTACTTATACTTTCACTAATACCTATGTAGGAAAAACTACATCGGGCTTGATCCTTCCTTAGAGTATTGGTATGTAGGAAAATATCATCATAATGAGGTGTTGGGGATGTGCAACCTATCCTGATAACATCAAAATTTTCTACTTGTGCCAATATAATTCCATAACAACATGGAGGTCTAATATTTACATGAAAAAATAATCAAAACATGTCACCAATAGGGAATCATAACTTGTACACATAGGAACAAGTTTTCCATACTTTGACATAAGTGCACCCAGAAGCTTAGATTAGTTCTACACATAGGACACAAACACCATTAACACTACTATCTAATTAGGGTGATACTAAATAGGAAGGGCTTTGATACTTGGATCCTATCCATGACACTAAGATTATATCTTGTCCTAGTTCATAGCCTCCAAATCATATATCTCAGTTAGCTTTTAGCTAAGTACTTCTTTTCATCATTTATTATTATATTTAGGAAGGTCAAACTAAGTCAATTCTATTACAAATCAATTGTTGTATTTAGTGCATGTTTTATACCCTGATTTACTATACATATCCAACCTAAGGCTTACACTCCATATCCCTAAAAACTTAATTTAGTATGAAAGCCTTTCAATATCATGAAGGTCTAAGAATTAATGGGTACAATCATGATAGTTATTTTATAATTGTACAATACTTAGGTGCTATATAATTTATATTTATTGTCTAAAAACCCCACTAAGGTCAAGGATTTAGGAACCTAATTTAATTTAATACTAAGGGGTTTAGTGAAATCATTAAGTAAATTACATTTGATATCTCTTGTAATACCTTCTACCCTTGTTGTACCTTGATTCCCATTAGATGTTCCATCAAAGATTAATTTTAGCCAATTAGAGGGTGATTGATTCTACCATACAACATTATTTTCCACCTTATTGGAAAAAAAGTTATCAACATCACCAAAGGTTATATTCCATTTGGAAGTTGAATCATTTTCATTTTACTTTACTTTAATCTTTCTTATATTCTTGATGGCCTAAAATTAAAATTTTAAAGAAATCACTATTTTGGCCCTACCCTCAATTTTCTTATTTTATAAAATTTTATTATTTCTCTCTATCCAAATACCCAAAATAAATTATGGGTGGACATCCCCCATATTTTTAACATATGAATGGATAAGAATGAAGGGACCCATTGATATATGAGTTCAAGGATAGAGTTTGTCCTAATCCATGGAACTTAAAATTCATCAAGCAAAAAATAGAGGGCCTTGTTAGTGAAGGGACACTAGAGGAGAAAATGAGAATATTATTCATCCTCATTCTCACATAGGACACACTTATTTAATATAACCATTCCACTCTTCCTAAGGTTATCCACCATAAATATTTTGTTTTGAATAGATAACTTGGAGTAAAGGTTTTTTGCTTGGAATAAGATCTTTGTCCTAGATCTATTCCCAATGGAAACCATTTAAAACAAGATTTAACTTGAGAAAGTATTTAAATTTGACATTGTATTGACCATATTCCATGACATACCAAAATATTTCATCCTCCCTTTGTAGTTGACTAATATGGTACCCTATGAGTTTATCATTTAACATTTTAGGTTGACCAATACATTGGGACTTGATAATTATAGATTGATAATTTTTGGACTTTTCTTTGGGCACTCTCTTTAATATAGTCCATCACCTTCTCTCCTATTGTCTCTTTGATCCTACTACCTAATCTATTCCAAGGTTCGATCAATTTCAAGGGGAAATTATGGAGCCAAGAATATTCCTAAAGCATTGCTTTATCTCTCCTTCCCACATTCTATCTACACCCTTTCCCCAATAACTTCCTACTATTCACAACATTATTCCAAAAGAGGGGACCTTAAGGATGGTCCACTAGAGTCAAAAATTTATCCACCTCAATTAATCTCCAAACCAATTTTTCCATGAGGGATTTGGTCATGGATTTTATCTTTTTATACCTAGACTTCCTGGACTTTGAAGAAGGTAGACTTTCTTCCACTCCACAAGATGAATTTTCCAGTATCCTCTACACCATACCATAGGAATAATTTTTTAATCCTTTCTATATTTCTAACTATCTTACTAGATATCTTAAACAAATATATTAGATAAATTGTGATATTTTAAAGTGATATTATGAGGAACTACAACTTACTAGACTAATTGAGGAGGATCCCTTTCCAACCTTCCAATTTTCTTTGAAATATATCCAAGATAATGTTATAACTCATTGTATCTAAACTCCATTAAAAAAGAGGCATTCCAAAGTAGGATGAGGGGAAAATTTTAATTTGACATCATAAAATATTAGAGATAACTTTTTGTCATGATTTTGATGTATTGACAAAGAAAAGGGAGTTCTTCTCCATGTTGATACATTACCTAGAGACTTCTAACTAGTCTATCAAAAAGGTCTTGATGGATTTAGCATCCTGAATTATGGATTCTAAAATAATTATTATATCATCCAAAAAATGTTGGTGGGAAAGTAGGTTGATGGAAGGGGTGATATTATGCCCATTAATAAACCCATTTTGAAGTTATTTTGAGAAACATCTTCCAAAATACTCAACCATGATGATAAAAATATATACGAAGAGATAATAACCTTGTATGAATCCCCTTTCTACATTGAATAATCTTATTGGAGATCCATTGACTATGACATAAAACATGGGTTTAGAAATACATGAAGAGACCAACTACCTAAATGTGGAAATAAACATGAACGTCTCCAGGATGTTATCTAGGAAATCATATGAAACTTTATTTTAGGACTTATTCATGTCCATATTCAAGATCATACCATATTTTATCATTATATCCATATAAGTGATGGCTTCATGCACTAAAACAATATTTTAAATAATTTTCCTACCTTAGAGGAAAGCTCCTTGATGATGAGAAATTATATTAAGTAGAATACCTTGAAGACTCATAGCTAGAAGTTTGGTGCACACTTTATAGAAAGTATGGCATGGGTTGATGGTCCTAAAATCCTTAAAGTATTTTTCTCCAATATTTTTTGGTATAATCATATAAAATTTATTATAATTTTCTTTAATATGTTTCCTAAAAATAGAAATTTCTCAACTACCAAATACAAATCTTTTTCTAGGATTTATCATAAATTTTGAAATAACATCAAGGGAATCCATTAAGATCTAGGGCCTTATCTCCTTCCATAGAAAAAATAACCCACATAACCTCTTTTGTCAAAGGAGAAATAACTAAAACATTGTCTAATCTTGAGATAATATTAATAAATTATCTTAAGAAAGCTTCTTATTTTAAATAATTGGGAACATTTTTATTGGAAAGAATATTTTTAAATAAAGAGATAGCCTCATCCCTAATGACCTTATGATCTGAACTTAAAAATTCATTTCCTTTCACAATTTCCTTGATCTAATTTGAATTATTGCATTTAGGGGTTGAGAGATGGAATAAATTAGTATTTATATTTGCTAATTTCAACAATATATTCCTGTATTTTTGTCTCCAAAAGGTCTCCTCTTTGGCCTCTAATGAATGGAACTTGTTGATCAAATCTTTCTCTATATCAAAGTTATCTTAATTTTCTCTTGTATATTTCATCTATTATTCAAGGAGTGAAAGATTCTCTTATATTTTCATCTTTTATTGGAAATTTTTTCTAAAAGTATGCTCATTCCATTTTTAAAGTTTGAAATTGACATTTCTCAGCTTCCTAGCTAAGTATAATATGGTTGATCCTTCAACCTCCAAGTTCTACCATTATCTAACTTTATATTTTATCTCTGGGTGTTAAAGGCACATCTTTTTAAATCTAAATGGATGATTACCTTTATTCTTCTCCTCTTAAAAATAAAAGACTAGGGGGTTGTGATCTAAACCTATTATAGGAAGGGGTGGTCACCTCATACTCTAATTATAAA